>JABUQX010089085.1:25000-42264 GCA_015478945.1 Trachelipus rathkii | reverse complement strand
GGGTTTTGCCAGTTGGTATGAACCCAACAATATTAACGATATATACCACAGTGAGGGTCGTCGCGGGTACCTTAATGAAAGCTTTAAGGTTTGTTGGATTGTTATTTTTAACTGCGACCCGTATTAAGTTTATATTACTTTAGGTTGATGGATCTGAGGACATTAGAAATGGGCGGTTTCTTTCTTTATTTCAGATTTTGCGTCATTTTACTCTTCTTTCAACACTACTTTAAACTGTTTTTTCGTTTTATGTTATTGAGTTACACATTACTCACTTATCCTCAAATACTTTGTTAGAGATAAAGAAAGTAAATGTATATATATATGTATATATTGACTATTATTACATTATATAATAAGCATACTATTGAGTTCGATTATATGAGAATCTACACATCATTTTATTGATATTAATTTATTATATAATGATTATTCTCTAATTTATTTATATATATTATAGATTATTAATTTTATAATTCGCCTAATATTTCTCATATAATTTATATTTATTATATAAATACCTTATTATTTAGGACAAATATATGAGACAGGAACTTATTAGGCATTATATGGATGTATTATAATTAATAATTAAATTTATTTAATAAGTTATAAATATAAAGATAAATAATATTATTGATATAATTATATAATTAATAAAATCAATATATTGATATATAATAATATATATATAATATATATATATATATATACTATAATTATATATATGTATAACTATATATATGTTATATATTTATAATAATATATAGGGATATATATAAAAATTATTATTTATAATGAATATTAATATTATATATATACTTTTATTATACTTATCATTCACGGTTGTCACGGCTTACCCACTTTGCCATGGGCGAGTCCTTTTATTCTTAGGAGAGGGTGTTGCGGGATACTAGACAACTTCAATCAACTAAACCGTAAACTACGTAGAATGAGCACAGCCGCAAGGCAATTAAAGTGAGAGAGATTAAATTCAGCAGGAAATACAGAAGATGGACGAGAATTCCACAGAACAGAGGTGGTGGAAGAAGGAATCCATCACAACAAACTAGCTGGAGTTAGCAAATTGTGCAACCACAAAAACTCGTGCGCAGCATAAAGCATCCTTGTGCTACCGAGGGATGGTTAAGTGTCGGTACGAAAGTGTTATAAGTTCCCGCTGTCATTGCTACCTGCGCTGAGGTCATTATAGAAAAAAGTTATAAACTTGCACCAACAACGCGCACCGCAATTAAGATAGTAGAGTCTTAAGTGAACTGTTAAAGTGCAGAACAGTCTTTAAGCCTTTTGGCCTTTGACTCGACCTGTCCAAAAGCCAGGGCTGAAACCAGCAGCCCCTTCCAGCTATGAGAGCCAGTACTCACTACATAGGGCGGATGAGGCCTCTTGATATAGCTGGAGCAACTGAGAAGGAAAGAAAGCTCTCGCAGCCTAAAAAGAACTCCCAGTTTCTTTGAGGCCACCCTAGCATCCGTTGTGATGTGAGGTTTCCAGACATTTTTTGTTTATTTTAAGGCCAACGGATGTTTATATTGTCAACAGGAGAGACGAGAGAACGTCCGAAGAGATAGGAAAGTTAGAAGGTGTCTAAGAGAGGGAGATTTGCAGAAGTCGGGTTTTTAAAGAATTGAATTTCACAAGGTTGAGACAGACCCACCCGGAAATTCTAGCCAGATCAACGAGAATGGAATCGGAAAGATTAAGAAGAGAGGCAATTCTAGTGGCATACGAGTGGATAGAGTTAGACTGTGCAGGTGAAGCAAGATCATTAATGAAAAGTAGGAATAAAAGTAGGATAAGACAGAACCCTGAGGAACACCACTATTGATACAAAAAGAGGAAGAAGAAGTCGCCCCATAAACAACAGCCAATAATGAGCATGTTGAAAGAAAACTAACATAAGTAAGCAAAGAGAAAGAAGGAGGAAACCCAAATTAGGGGAGCTTGGAGAGCAGTGACACGTGCCATACCCGGTTAAAATGCCTTGGAATATGTCAAGCGCCACCACGCAAATCTCCCCGTAGTTCCCTAAACGGTGGAAAACCATAAAATAAGTAGATAGCGCAAAGTACTACTGCCAGTAGACCTCGGCGCCGAAAGCCGTACTGGCGATCGAAGAAGTGAATGAGATTCAGATGATCTAAGAAATGCAGAGTTTGAGAAGGGTTTCAAAGTATCTTAGACAGAATACAAGTAAGAGCTATAGGGCGGTAGTTAGAGGATCAGAAGCGGCTTCCATTTTCCGGAATACGGTTGGACATGTGCCGTGCTTCAAACATGAGGGAAAGTTTTCAGTATTGAGACATAGAGTAATATAGTTGAACGAGGGGCGGGGTCAGCACGGAAACACACTCCCTCAAAACTCGGGGAGGAATGCCATAGGACACCTGAAGAGAAGAAGGAGGAGGAAGAGGCAATGCAGACGATCGTCAGGGTTGAGTTAGAGGAAAAATAGGAGGCCGAAGAGATTGAACTTTTCAGTTGGAGAGAGCAAACAGAACCATTCAGATCGAATAAGAGGAGCGAAAGACAAGATTTACAGAGTTGTTCGAGAATGTTTTTTGGCAAGTATGTCAGAAGGCTTATCAGTAGGAAGAACAAAGCGAGTTACAGCGGCACTTTCGTTTGATGAAAGCCCTGCTTTGCTCGACGAAGAGTATCTCGGGCAACAGATTTCTAGCTGACATGAAAATTAGCTAGAGTGATAGGCAAGAACCGAGAATTTATCCACTCCCGATACGCACCTGTCTCTACCCTGAATGGCAGAGAACAAGCACGATGAAACCATGGATTATGAGGAGAGAAAGATTTAGTAGAAGAACGGAATGAACCTGCCTTCAATCCGCATCACCACGATTACAGCTCCCCCACTTATCGGCCGCAAGGCCGAAGCGTTCCACCAGAGTCAAAGCAGTCATTCCAATTTATAGCAAAGCATAGCAAGCGACGCAAGGCCCAAATGTTACATCAACAAGTGGTTAGAAAAAACGAAATAGGGCAGGATGGAGCTGTAAGAAAGAACAGTATTAAATTAGAGATTTATGTTTGGTCAAGAATTTTACGATAGGAGGCGAAAGTTGTGGTACTTTAAAGAGAGAATGACTAATGGTGAAACATAGGTCAAGTGTGTGTTCAAGAATTGGTTGGGACGAATCCGGAATGTGTTTGGTTCTTTAATTAGTTGCTCAGATCGTTGAGAATGAATGATTTGGCCTCCTCTCCACCTAAATCAGTACAAATGCGAGACCCCAACCAATCCAAGTGTTGTGTAACATTGAATTCCCATAAATAGAGGACCCTCAGTATTTGGATGAGAAGATATAACAGTCTCGTGAGAGGTAGTAAGATATTCCAAAAAAAGTCGTGAAAATCTGTTTTGTTAGGAGAACAGTAGCAGAAGCATAAAGATTATTGTAGTAGAGGAAGAAAGATTTTAAGCCATAGAACAAACCGAAGTTAGGAGATTCGAGATTCTCGAGATGTGTTTATCAGGAGTGTTTAAACTGTTTATGTTTACATACAGGGCCCTCTTAATCATTCATTCCGCCCTAGGCAAAAAAAAATTCACCTAAAGGAAATATAATATAATACCATTATATTATATATATAATATTATATATATATATATATATATATATTATATACTATATATATATATTATATATATATATATATATATATAGTTCTTTTTCGTTTTTCTCTCGTTTGTCTGCCCGCGTTCTAGCCACCTAGGGCCACCCTCATATTCTGCCGCCCTAGGCATTTGCCTAGTTTGCCTAGCGGTTAAGAGGCGCTCCTGTTGACCATACGGCACACTACCCTCCACCGCTTCAGAACGGAAATTAATGAATAAGTTGTAGTTAGATACATTAAACGAATTAGAGGATGAATTCTTGGCCATCTGTGTCTCAGACAAGAGCAAAAGGTAGGTTAGAGTAGAGAGGTGATGATTTCCAGAGGAAAAGTTAGAGTTTAAGCCACGGATGTTGGTAAAGTCAATAAAAAGTCCACGCCTGTGCAAATCTGCCATCCTACATGCACACAAACAGCCACAGAAAAAAAAAGAAAAAAAAAAAAAAAAAGTGAGTCAGGTATAAATTGTTCTGTACGCTAAAACCCTCAATTGATTGTTACATATTTGAAGACGCGTTATACCTCATGTACAGAAAACTTTGGAAAGAAAGTTAAAGCACACTAAATCTACACACTAAACTAAAACCAATCCAACGTATATATATCTATATATATATATATTATATATATATATATATAATATATATATATATATATAATATATATATATATAATATATATATATTATAATATATATAATTATATATCATATATACATATATATATATATATATATATATATATATATATAGTATATATATAATTATTATATATATATATATATATATTATATATATATATATATATATATATATATTATATAATATATTATATATATTATATATATATATGGCCCATGCTACTTAATTAGATCTGTCTTGAAAGAGAAGTCTTAGGGCTCGTGGAGTAGCCAAATGGTTGGGATAATAATATAATAATAATAATAATAATAATAATATAATAATAATAATAATAATATATATATATATATATATATTTTATATAATAATATATATATATATATATATTTATTATATATATTATATATATATATATGTATATTTATATATATATATATATATATATATTATATATATATAATATATTAATATATTAATATATAATATATATATATACTACTATATCTATAATATATATATATATATATATGTATATATATATATATATATTTATAATATATATATATATATATTATATATATATATATATATATATATATATATATATATTATATAATATATATATATATATATATATATATATATATATATATAATATATTATATATATATATATATATATTGTGTATGTATATGTATTTATGTATGTATGTGTATACGTATTTATGTATATGTATTTTTTTATTATTTATTTATATAAAAACGCCCGATAGCTCAGTGGTAGAGCACTCACCAAACAAAACGAGGGTCCCAGGTTCGCAACTGGTTGAGTGGGAGAATGTAAACTATTCTCTCCTTGGGCTTGGCTTCGTCCTGCTCGGACGTTAAATGAGTACACCCCCTCCTAGATTAGGGCTCTACCCGTGAGCGGTGGTGTTTTCCATAAAAAGATTAATAATAAAAAATTCGTTCTCATTCGTAACATACTTCGATTTGGATCCAGACGGAAACACCTTTTCTATTATTATCGAAGAAAATATATTATCCGAAGATAGATCTCTTCGCTTGGCTACTAAGGTCTGGGAACTTCGTTATTTACACTTCCCATGAATAACTGCAGATGTATGCATAATGTTCTGTAGTTAATACCACACTGCAGCCATGCGGGAAATGGTGATAAGAATAATTATTATATATATATATATAATATATATATATATAATATATATATATTATATATAATATATTATATGTATACATATATAATATATTTTTATTTAACTTATAAAATGGGGGGGGGGGGGGGTTTCCCCCCCCCCCCAAAAAGGTTTTCGCGCACCATACAGGTTTTCGAAAAGAAAATTGATATTAATAGATAATACTTTATTTAATCATAACACATGCTCAAAGTGAGCACCCTCTGCATTAAAACACGCATCTATTCTCTTCACAAAACTGTCTTTCACACTCCTGAGGGTTTCAGGGGTGATCATTTGTCATTTAGTTGCTATCGCATCCCTTAAATCATGATTCCTTGTACCAATAAGATTTGCGATGGACGACAAAGGAAATAGTCAAGTGGGGTAAGATCTGGTGATCGGGGTGGCCACTCCACGGGCCCTCTCCGTCCAATCCATCTGTTAGGAAAGGTCTGGTTCAAGTGGTGACGCACGCAAGTTGCAAAATGTGCTGGAACTCCATCCTGCTGATAAAAGAAGTTCTGTCGTCGACGTATGGGAACATCCTCAAGGTAGTTAGACAAGAAGGTCTGCAGGAATTCTAAATAGGTTTCACCGGTGACATTATCATTGAAGAAGTATGGGCCAATGATTTCCTCCTCCCAGATTCCAACCCACACCCCAATCCTGAGGTTGTGCTGATGGTGTCCCTCCTCAATCCAACGTGGATTGTTATCTGACCAATAGCGCATATTGTGCAAGTTCACCTGGCCATTCAAATGAAAAATGGCTTCATCACTGAAAAATATTGACGAATCCATATGTGCGCGCATCCATTCACAAAATTTCATCCGCCTATCTGTGACATCACCATGTAGAGCTTGCACAAGATATACTTTGTACGGATGAAATTTGTACGTCATGAGAATACGATGTACTGATGATTTGCTTATGTTTACCTCCTGGTTTACTCATCTGACTAATTTTACAGGACTTTTCACAACATTCGCCAAAATCATAGTGGATGTTTCTTCATAAGTTGCACTCTGTGGTAGCAAACGGCAGACAGTGGTATGGTTCACTGGTTGTCTTTGGGTGGCTGCCATTGAGTTCATCAGCTACTGAATGATGTGTAGCTCCTTATCTATCAAATATGAAAACAAGTTGAACTCTTTCTTCTAAGCTTAGTTTCTCAGCCATAATGCAATCTGAATGTAGAAAATAAATTGTATCAATATATTTTTTCAAAAACCTGTATGGTGTGGAACTTCTGGGACAGAATAACTACCGATAATCATGCAGAAAATCTATCAAATATATATTAGAATATTAGAAATAAGAGTAGTACGAAGCCACATAGGCCTTTCGAAACTGTCCCAGTCAAGCCAATAGAACCAATCACCAGACAACATGTTCATGCAAATCCACAAAGCACCCTAGGGCTTGTCAATAACTTACATAATATACACAAAGTCTACAACTAAAAGGAAAAAAACTATAGCTAAAGTACATGCTAACCACACTACAAGCTTTAATAACTTTATAGTAACATGAAGTTTAACCTTAATAACTACTGTAACTAAAACCCGCCAGTTTGGCTTATTCAAGATATTATAATATACTACCTATCCAATCCTTTCTTAAATGTTGCAATCGAGTCACACTCAACAACCTCCTGTCGCAAACCATTTCAAAATTTAATAACCCTATTACTGAATGAATGTTTTCTTATATCTAGATGGCATGCTTTCTTCTTAATTTTCTTACTATGCCCCTGGTCTCCCGTCGTGGCCTCTACTGTAATAGAATTGAATGTCTCCGTATTCTCAATAGTGTTAATGAGGATATATATTTGTATCATGTCCGCTCTGAGAAATCGCTTCTACAGAAAACATTACTAACTCTTTAGGCCTCTCCTCACAGCTCTTACCGCTGCATAAACCCAAGAAATCATCCTTGTTGCTATTCGTTGCACTCTCTCTCTAGCATATCTAAGTCTTTCTTTAAATAAAGGGCCCAAACTTGTGCGCAATACTCTAATACTGGCCTATCATAGCTACTATACAGTTTACTTATAACTTCTTTGGTCTTGTAAACAACATTGCGATTTATTATGCCCAGCATCTTATTATAGCTTTATTCTTGCTTTCAAACACTGATTAGGGTACTTTCAAATTACTGCTTATAAATCACACTAAATCATTTTCTTGGTTCACAGACTCGAGCCAATCCCCATTATATTGTAGTTAAAACTTTTATTTGAGTAACCTAGTGAAGAACCTTTACACTTTTTTCTATTAAATTCATTTGCCAATTATTTATCAGTCCAGTCAGTTTATCAACATCCTTTTTATTCTTTATACATCCTTCACTATTCCTAACTGAGGTAGCCACTTTGGTATCATCTGCAAACTTAGAAACCTTGCATTTAAGTCCCTGGTCTAAATCATTTATGTATATGAGGAACAATAGTGGCCCCAGCACTGAACCCTGTGGGACACAACTATTCCCTATTTCCCATGATGACTTATTGCCATTTAGTTGCACACACTATTTTCTATATATATATATATATATTATATATATATATATTATATATATATATATAATATATATATATATATATTATATATATACTATATATATATATATATATATCATATATATATAAATTAAAAATCTGAATTTTCTAGTGTGCCTTTTTCAAAACGTGTTTAAACTAGTGACTATATACTAACTTACCGTATTTTTTTCAAAATTTCCCAATTTTACCAGGATTTTACCATAAAACCCAGACCTGGTTGGTTGGTATGCAGCTCTTTGGGAAGATGTCTGGTGCAAGTCTGCCTAGTTTCTAGGTAACAGCTACTGAACTTATTGGTAGCTAACTTACTAGCTTCCCAGAGCTTCAGATTGATGACAACAATGTTCAAAGTTTAAATAATATAAATTTAATTATATTACTTAATTACTTTACTTAATATAGTCCTGTTATGTCATTACTATCAATAACCTGTAACAATAGCAATGCCCATTTACCTTTACAAGTTTGCCGCAATTGGCATGACATTTCATTCAGCAGAAGGAATTGGACAATGTCTGTTACCAAACTACATGTTGAATTTGTAAATTTTATACCTATTTTTTAATATATTTGTCAAATAATACTAAAATAACATTACAAAAAACAAATTCAATTATTATTGATCATTTTATTTTTTCGTCAAAAATAGAAATTTTAAAAAAGCCCCCCCAAAAAAACCGCTGGGCTGGGTTTTTTTTTGGTCCAAACCCGGGTTTTTTCCAACCCTGATTTAAATACCAATATTTTTTAATAAAATTACTTTTTACCCTTACTAAAATTAAAGCAATCGAACACCGTTCTATAAACAGTAAGCGTCAATAAGTGACAACGATCGATAACAACGATCCACAACAACCGAAGACAAAGTCAAAAGACATAAGAAAGAACATTCATACAGAAAATTATATTCCTTTATCCCTTTTCACTCTTTCACCATTACTTGTAAATTACTTAAAAATAAAATATTATTTCTAAATAAATTATATAAAATTAACATAAAAATCTACTATCTAAAATTACTAATAATAATTATATTTTTTTCCGCGAAAAATATTACACTATACATAAAATAAAGAAAAGTTACTTCATCACAATCATAGCGGTAAAAGACTATGATGATTGAGGAAAAGCGGCTCCTCCATAATGCCATATCAATTAGCCGAAATCTCTATGTGATAATATGCCCTCTTTTGAGAAAATTTTTTCTATTTTTCTTCTGAAAAATCACAATAGGATTTCTTGTGGTATACCGTCTGTCTTTTTCTTCAATATTTGTATTGGTACATCATTTCCACCCATGCTAATTGATTTATCATTTCTTGTGTCTTTTCCTTCTTCTGAATAGTTCCTCTGCCGGATCCGTTCAACTCCTCTTCTCGGCATTTAGTTTTCTGAATACGATCTTTAGCATTGCCAACAGAAACAAGAAACGATTTTAAAGCACGTAACCCAAAATCATAATGAGGCTGATTTGAAAGCTGTTCATCACAGAGTCTAGGAATGTGCGTGAATAAACCGTCAGTCCATTCTCTGGTATTGAGGTCAAGAACACCATAGAGAGCTTCTTTACTCATAGCTTTAGGATCAATAACGTGAGCGACTCCTTCAACTTCTTCAAAACGTTCAAGCGCTTTTAGTAGTACCTGCCAGGCTGTCGATTTTCCAGACCCACATGGGCCAACCATCCTTAAACCATGATTTAAGTTACTGATCTTTTTACAATGCAGAACCTTATCCATCTATTGAGCCCAATGCTCATCTCCTTCACCACACACCAAGAACTGCTCAGAACAAACCCTCCTTATTTCTTCCTTCAATTTTGACATCTGAGCTCTCGTATATTCAATTGCTGGAAATACGTCAGAAAGCAATGAGAACAGAAGAGGAATATCTTCAGCAACTAGTTTCGGAACCATCGTCTCACACACACTTTGAATCAATATCTCTTGCTCAGGTAGATTTTCAACAATAGTTCCTTCATTGATGTCTAATGTCCCTTTCATCTCCATATCATCAGAAGGATTATGGGACTCTATACTCGCCTTAAGTTCACTTGAAGGCTGTTCCTTTTTTCTGTAGTCTTTGGTCCCCGTAGAAGATATTCGAAGGAAGACGTCCTCATCTTCATCGAGGTGGTTTCTTCAAAGTCCGTGGCAGCGTCTTCAAAATCTGAATCGACTTCTTCACCACATTCTGGTTGTTCCTTCTCCGATTTGGAACCTAGAGGGTTTCTCTCTATCAGCCTTTCCCTCACTTCTGTAGGTAATTGTACTTCTAGCAAATATTCGATAAATTCTACAGCTTCTTCTCCAGATATTTCTAGATCCTCGCAACGCTGCATAAGAGTTTTGAGATCAGTCATTTCACTGATAACTTCTTCTAAAATACACTTATGACTGCAACCGCCGTAAGGCTATTGTGGCAAATATTCTTCAAGAAGGTTCTTCAAATGATTCTGCCGTTTGAACTAGCACCAAATTAATTTATCGCTTCTGTTTCAAAAGTATCCAGAGTCTTTCACAACGGTCTTTAATCAAAACATTAAGTTTATGACAGGCCCAATTTAAATTTTCACTTCAAAAGTTTTAATACTAATATCCCGGAAAGGACGTCCAATTTATGTCACGTAATGTAAATTAAATGCGTACTTCTCGTACCTCCTCAGTCCTCCCTGCTGTGGTATGGTCTTATCCCAAGACTTATTGACGAGGTAATGGCCTGATCTTCATGACACTTCCCAGGTCCTAAAGCTTCAAGCTTTCTTCAGTCCTCTAAAGATGTATAAGTATTTCTGATGGAGCTCTTCTGCTCTTCCAATTCATTTGCAAACACAAATACATGCTTTCACCACTGTGTCTTAAAAGTAACTAACAACCAATATCCACACGGTTGAGTTGCCAAGTTGCCAATTTCATTCGTCTGGTGGCAGCACTAAATATGTTTAAATCGTTCTGAAATTTCTTGTGCGAGGCTTTTTCACAAGCTTAAATAAAATGGAAGGGTATGCATTGTCAAAATACAATTAAAATCCCCTATAAGCTTTTGCCGGTCTTTAATATATATATATATATTATCTATATAGTTATTATATATTATTATATATATATAAATATATTATTTAATATATATATATATATTATATATATATATATATTATGGAAGGAGAGATACCAAAATTTTGACCTTAGCAACGAAAAGTATAGGATTTTTTCATTTTAACTTTATTTTATATTATTTTCTTTATTTTTATGGTCACGGGCATTATTGAAAGATATTTCGTATCAGTTTTATTTAGTTATTAAAATTAATTTAGGCTAATGTTTATAACTTTATACTATGCGTGCGTCGTACGCGAGCTATTGTTTACTATCTATATTTTCCGCATTAGAAAAAATAACACAGAATAAAATGACATGGGTTAAATTTTTTGAGGGGCATATTTGCCAACCGTTAACAATTTTACAATTATGGCATTTCTCGCAATATATCGTAATTATTACTAAGTATTCACATCAATATATACACAAAAATTATTTTTATAAACAAATTTTTAATGATCAATTGTTTGCCGTGTGATTTTTGGAGAATGAAATTTCAAGTTACTTGAATTACACCTGAGCCCGCAGCCACTTCTTAAAGTACTTAATTTTATAGATGAATAGAGAAGATTAAGTTTAAAATTAAAGTAGTAGAGGAATTAAATCTAACAAAATGACTATACCTAAAAAGTAATCACATGTTACATGAAGTTTCACTATTATAATATTTATCACAAGAGTTATATTCTTGCTAGGAATTAATTATAATTATCCACCATAGATTTTTTTTTTTTTTTTTTTTTATAAATCATCTACTCTTCGCATTCATTATTTAACAAATATGGCTTTACATTTATTAAGTTTTCACATTTGAACTTGATTATTCTTATTTATGTACACATTATTTCGATAAATTTTTTTTTTTGGTGGGGGGCCGGAAATTAGGGTTTTTGTTTTTTTTTTTTCTTCCTCCTTTTTTTTTTTTTTAACTATACAAAATTTTTGATTAGAAAATTTTGCAGCATATATTTTTGGGCAAGATTATTCTGGAGACAGAGGGAGTCCTAAGATAATTTTTAGTTTTTTAGCGTAAGGTTTTTTCATGGACATGGGGAAGGAGGACTCCAGCTGATCTATTAATGTTCCAGGGAGAGTTGGATTTTGGCCCATCATTAAGATGGCAGGGGTGATTCCTTCTGAATTCAATGGGGCAGTACGCAGACACAATAGCACAATGGGGAGAAGATCTAGCCAATAATACTTCACATCTTCCAACTCATCCGACAGCATGGCTCGCAAAGATCTAAACAATGTTCTATGGGAGTTTTTGATGAGGCCATTGCTTTGTGGGATATAGGCGGAGGTAAAGTTTATGCCGGGACTTAACTCTCAACTATCACGTCTTGAATAAGTCGAGACGTAAACTGGCGTTCTCTATAGAACGTAATCTTCACAAACAGCTCTTGAATTAAGCCACGTAAACTGCGTTCCTCTATCAGAACCGTAGTTCCCACCACTCCAGCTATGATTAGAAATTCTCTAGTAATTACCTCCAATATGGTAGAGGTTTCTACCTGGTTTTTTCCAAGGGAGCAAAGAGAATAACGGAGAACCTTATCAATTCAATGTTAAAAAGGGTACTTATAGTTTTGCATTGAGAGGCATTTTAAGATGTCAATATGGACAAATTGATATTTGGCTGATTACTGGCCTATAAGATTCAATAAGGAGGGCTTTAGTTTGCTTCACTTTCTCGACTCTGACATGCAATGCACAACTTTAAGAAAAAGTTGTGCGAGGAATTTTTTTCCATAAAAGCGTTTCTAAGGGGATGGCAGAGTTTTTAAACAACCAAATGCCTAAAGAGTGAGAATAAGATATAACAACAAGAATAAAGATTCTTGGAACAATCACACACAGTGAAAGTGGAATAGATTCATAATGATAGTGAGACGCAGTCATTCGATAATAATACAGAGTTTTTGTAAGCTTCAGACGTATTTTTTTCTTGTTATATTTAATAATCTAATGTTGTACATCAGTTTCTTGTGCTGCTTGCAGTTCTTGTAGTCAATCTTACACTGAAAAAGCTTAAATATTTCCTTTGGCGGAAATATTGAAAATTGTGCAAGAGGCATAACATCATCCTCTGTTTTGAAGAATTTGTGGGGGTAGAAATGCTGGTGACACGCAAGACTTCATCGCACAGGATACTTTCTGAATGACTTCTGCTTCAGGTATTTGATCTCCAATTTGAAGAGAGAGAAGCTTGTTGCTGAATCTATTTCTACTTTTTCTGCAGAAGTGGAAGGAGTGGCAAATTTGATGGCCATTCAGTGTTCTCTGAGCTGGATTTCTACTCAGGAATCTGCAAGAATATTTTTCTTCGGATTTAATATGATGTAACATATGCAATCATACTCGACAAAGTTAGGTATCGCTGCTCCCTTGCTAGTAAGTGATTAGCATCAGTCCTTTTTTAAGTGACTGTGTGACTGAAGATTGTCACAAAACACATCACCTCTTGCTTCTACTATGTGGGTAAATTTCTTATTGTTTTAACCAAAGGCAAGGAGTTCTGCTTATATATACTGTAAACAATTTCAGTAGGATTGCACTGTATAACTGTAAAATCCACGGAATGTTTTTTTATTTTCTGTAGAAACTACTACACTGCCAAGGCTGTCTTGACTAGCATCAAGTGAAACAGTATATTTTGAGAGTGTGTAAAGAAGGAAAAACCAAAGGTATAGCATTTTTGAAGCCATTTTGGCCATATTAAAGGCTTCTTCTGCCTCAGGATTTCATTTTACTCTGCGTTGAGAGTTTGGTGCACCTTTGAGAAAAGAAGAAAGAAAATAATTTCAGAATATACAGGAGAGAAGAGCGAAAAATAGTTTAGACTGCTTGAGAACGTAAATCTTTGTAGTTCTTGGTTTTGGGATATTATAATAGCAGTGGTTTTTATCCTCATTAGGAAGCATGGAGCCTTCGGACACATCAAAACCTAATATGTAACCTGAGACTGTCCAATTTGGCACTTAATGCAGATAGCTCACAATTAAAAGATTTTAACCGTTCTAGTACATTTCTAAAATCTTCATGTGTTTATCATGAGTAGGTCAGTGGCGATGAAGATATCAATCAATATATTAAAAAATATTAGATTTTTAGAAATAAAATTAAGACCTGTATTTTGTAAAACTAGTGGGACTGGGATGGAAGACTTCTACAATACTATTATATGAGAAATCCAAAAGGAGTATTTATAGTTAAGAACTTTCGAGCAATAGGGTGGTGGACTTTAAGGTTATGATGCCTTATTAAGTCTAAAACGAAAAATACTTTAACACCCATGAGTAAGTTCGTAAAGTCATTTAAAGTTAGGGAGACTGAAATTGTCTCGAACAGCTCATTTGTTCAGTAATCTCAGATCGGCTACTATTCGGACTCCACCATAGGTTTTAGAAAGTACGAATCGGAAATCCGCAAGGTAGTGTGAGGGAGATAAGTACCCGCATTTACTAACGCTGCCTTATCTCTCTTGGCATTATCAATATAAACTAGTAGGATTCTGCGACTTTTAATCTTTATTGGGGAACTCATAACTTTAAATTATGAAATCATTTATTTCATTTAGGATTTTGTTTCAGTGGGGAAGGTGGAAATTTTGTAAAGCCTATTTCACTTGTATTATTAAATTCATTTCCATTATTAATATCACTTTTATTCACACTAATTTCATTTCTATTTTTATTACACTTGTAGGAGGCATTGTCCTGATAGCTACCCCCAGAGATATTATTATTATAATTATTATCTCTCACATTAACATTTTCTAAATTTTATATAAATCATCAAACAACATTTTATATTCACCTAATAGAGAAGTATAAAGGGAAGGCGCGGGAGGAAGTTTAGGAGAAAGAGTTAAATTTATATAATTAAAATCATTTGTTATGGGCAGTGCTTCAGAATCATTCCCTTGAAACTTCACAAGATATGCCAGTTGTGGGATCAATTATAATATTTGAGCTAAAATCTATTAAATTTATATTTAGTCAAAGTCATCCTAAAATATTATTAATATACATCAGCATTAAAATTATGTTTATTACCGCTTTAGCAGGAAATTTAATTTTTTAGTTATACAATCATTAATGTTGATCCGGCTTCCAGCAGCTGTAAGAAAGCCAATAGGATCTTTTCTTTGTTCTGCAGAAGCCTTTAAATAGAAAATGAACTCCTTGTATCTAACAGAAATAATTGCTTTTTGAATTATGTCATATATACGAAGGAACAATTAATCGCAAATATTTCATTCGTTTAGCATTTAAAACTTTGGGAGCACTGACCTTGCAAGAATCTGCATTTTCAACCGCATCACAGTATTTTGGCTTGGAACTAAAGGTTCCAGCCAATATTGACTTTTCGCTACTTTGATATGATATCCTTCCTTTAACACTATTATTCGGAGGAAAATCAAATTTTTCCGCTATACAAGATGGTCATTTCACATCTATGAGAAGCTTCGCATAAAAACAGTATGGTTTTTATGACATTAGTTGCATTTTCACCTGAATGAACATGAACCTGGATATTTTATTAGCATGCAAAATTGTATTCAATTTTTACCTATTACTGTTGTAAATTATTAATGTTGAGTTTGGTTGGGGGTGCTTTCCTCCTAGAATAATAAAATAGAATCCTCGAGTTACTATTGGATTAAAACGCTTCTTTTGTACAGGGGGTACTCACCCTATACTTAGTTTCCATGCGAAGGTAGGGAAGTAAGGTCCAGCATTTTTTTGTGATGGCGCTTGTGCCAAAATGAGCCATTTGGCACCTGGTAGCCATTTCAAAGAAGGTGAAATGGTAGTAGCAAGGGGTCCATCTTTCTAAATCCTGAAGGTGATCGACAACGGTTAGGAAACGACTCTGTCCCAGCCAGGAGAAAGCGACCTCTGTCCATACCATTATCATTACATAGACATCATAGATCTAATTGATTTCTTTGATATGTGAGGGCCTCCAACTTCTGGAGATTTAATTTAGTCGATTTGTTTATTTGGGCAAATCATTAGGTGAAATGTGGTCTTTTTTCTAGGGTTTGGGGATTCACTTGCCCTGGAGGGAGATGGAGTCACAGCATTGACTGAATAATCTGGATAGGATTTTGACTTATGACGTTGGGATTCCATGAACACGTCATCTGCTTCGGCAAATTTATGAATATCCGCATCCCCTTTCAATACGTTAATAACGGTACCAGATCCTCAGGTAGAACACGAAGAAACATCTGCTTCATAAGGTTTTCATTTTGATGTAGAAGTCATTGATAACTGCGGAATCCTAATGATGCTTTAATTCTGTTTAAATAAAATGCGGTGGCTTTTCACCAGGTTTACAAAAGCTCCTGCGTAAATAAATTTTCAGAGCTTTTCTTTATAGATGGAGCATAGTTTCAGTAAAGGCGAAACAATTTTCAATGTTTTGGTGTTGATATGACTAGCTTTTTCTGATGTTATAGCAAGGTAAGGAGGACGAGAGTTTGAACTTTTTCGTATTATCACGTAACAATAGGCTAAATAGAAATTCCACTTTGTCTAACCACTTTCCCACATCCCTACTTTCAAAACGAGGAATATCCTGTACAGAGAGTACTTTCCTTGTTCTTCGATGTGGTTCGGGTGATGGAGTACGAGAACGATCACTCTCACCCGATAAGCTAAGATTAGATCTGCGATGATCGTTTCTATTTTGAGTCTGATTTTCATTTTGACCATCAATATCATTTATTTCATTTGTTTCAATATCTAAATGATGTATGGAAATTCCAGACTGTGGAGTATCCAAATTGCTAGCATTTACAAATCTAGTTTCTCTTCTGTTCCCTCTTCATATTTTGCCCATAGCACTCTTTCTCTTTCTTCTTTTCTATATTTGTTTTTATTTTTCCAAATATTAGAACAATATCTAGCCCAATGTGTTTTTTCTTGACAGATATAACAACCATTATTTCTCCCATATCCATCTCTGTCTTGGTATTCTTCACATTTCCATATTCCTTTTTTCTTCCCATATCCAAATCTATTTCGAACCACCCCTTGTTTTTTCTTCTACCCATTCTTCTTTCTTAATATTTTTATCTTTATCTGTTTCTTGAAATA
>JABUQX010089085.1:0-17500 GCA_015478945.1 Trachelipus rathkii | reverse complement strand
TGTGATATACTTGATTTAAATAGTGTTCAAGACCGAAATGTTGAAGATCTCTCTGGAGGAGAATTGCAGCGATTTGCCATTGCCATGGTTTGCATTCAGAGCGCAAATATATACATGTATGATGAGCCATCTTCTTATCTTGACGTTAAGCAAAGGTTGAATGCTTCTAGAGCTATTAGAAGTATGGTAAGACAAGATACATATGTTGTTGTTGTTGAACACGACCTTGCTGTTTTAGATTATCTTTCTGATTTTATATGCTGTTTATATGGACAACCTGGAGCTTATGGTGTAGTAACAGTTCCTTTCTCTGTTCGTGAAGGAATAAATGTTTTCCTTGATGGCTTTGTGCCTACAGAGAATTTGAGGTTTAGAGAAGAATCATTAACCTTTAAAGTTTCAGACCAACTTACAGAAGAAGAAATTAAGAGAATGTGTAGGTATAGATACCCTGATATGACAAAAAACTTAGGTGAATTTCAACTTCACATTGAAGCTGGAAACTTCACAGACTCAGAAATTATGGTTTTATTAGGAGAAAATGGAACTGGAAAAACTACATTTATTCGGATG
This sequence comes from Trachelipus rathkii, assembly GCA_015478945.1. Taxonomy (NCBI): domain Eukaryota; kingdom Metazoa; phylum Arthropoda; class Malacostraca; order Isopoda; family Trachelipodidae; genus Trachelipus; species Trachelipus rathkii. The sequence goes on along the minus strand of JABUQX010089085.1, from coordinate 16,927 downwards.
TTAGCTGGTAGGTTAGATCCTGATGAGGGAAAATCGGAAATGCCTGAACTTCATATATCTTATAAGCCTCAGAAAATTAGCCCGAAAAGTCAGTCTACTGTGAGGCAGCTGCTTCATGAAAAAATCAGAGATGCTTATGTCCATCCACAGTTTTGTACAGACGTTATGAAACCTCTTAAAATAGAAGACCTTTTTGATCAAGAAGTTCAACATTTATCTGGAGGAGAGTTGCAAAGAGTAGCTCTTGCTCTTTGTTTAGGACATCCAGCTTTAGTTTACCTTATTGATGAACCCTCCGCATATTTAGATTCAGAACAGCGTCTTGCTGCAGCTAAAGTTATTAAAAGGTACATCATGCATGCGAAGAAAACTGCCTTTGTTGTTGAGCACGATTTCATAATGGCCACTTATCTTGCTGACAGAGTCATTGTATTCGAAGGAGAACCATCTGTTAAAACATTTGCACAAGCACCTCAAACTTTAGTATCTGGCATGAACAAATTTTTGGAAATGCTTGGCATCACTTTCCGTCGTGATCCTAATAATTTCAGACCAAGAATTAACAAAGATTCTAGCCAGAAAGATGTTGAACAGAAGAACTCTGGTAATTACTTCTTCCTCGACACAGAGACAAAAGGGGAAGGGCGACAGAAAAACTACTAAGTGCCTTCGTCGAAATTTTTGTGCCACTTATATAAGATGGTACTTCTTTCGTATTTGGAGGCACATTACCTCTGTTGATGAAGCTTCTCTCCTTTCTTACCTTTGGAATCGTTTTATATTATTTATTTATTTTTAAGTGGTGAAAGGTGTTTTAAAATTAAAAGCTTCATCTGAGATTGTTTGTATTTCCTTTATATTCAATTATTATTATTATTATTATTATTATTATTATTATTATTATTATTATTATTATTATTATTATTATTATTATTATTATTATTATTATTATTATTATTATTATTATTATTATTATTATTATTATTATTATTATCCACATTTCCCCAAGACTGGGTGTAAGGTGCGTGATATGCACCAGAAACAGAAAAGTAGTAGAAGAATTTGACACAAGTCGAAAAGAAAGCCCAACCTTACCGCCCCCTTTATACCTATTAGCGAGAACTCGTCGCATTCAAAAAATCCACCCTAGAGGCCTCACGAGACCTCGGCGGACCCTCACTATGACATCTCGTCAATGTGTGGTTCATCCCTTGGCGCAGGTGGGCCACAACCATACCCCCTCCCAAAACCCCGCCATTCACTCCTATTATGCACCTTTCTCTCGCCTCTGCCAAACTCACATTTTTCTCCTGTAGGCATTCCTTTACTGCCTCATTCCACTTTTTTTCAGTCTCCCAGCCGGTCGATTCCCAACACACTTCACCACTATACATCTGCCTAACCAACCGACTATCATCCATCTTCTACTTATTCGATCAACATCTCAACGTACTTTCATTTATTCTACATTTACGCCTTTTTCACACACTCACAACTCTCTAATACGTTCATTCCTCATTTTTATCAATTCTTCTCACACCTAACACGTGATAACCTAATTATTATTATTATTATTATTATTATTATTTTTATTATTATTATTATTATTATTATTATTATTATTATTCATTATTATCTATTATCCCCCCTGTTAACGTACCCAACTTGTTCGGAGGGGGGGCTCAGATACCTTTTCGAATGGTATTGCGAAGAATTTGTACGTTTTTTGTTTTTTCGTTGATTTTTTTCCCCATTTTGTGTTCCACCTCAGTGTCATTTGTGGACTGTTGATTAATCATGTATTTTTGTGATTATTGTTTTTTATTTTTGATTTTTTGTTTTTAATTATTTTCTTCATTATTATTTTTTTTTGTTTTTTTTTTATTCTTTTTTCTTATTTTTTTATTATTATTCCCGTTCCCCTTACCTTCCCTTCCTCAGTTTATGTTCCTTCTCCCCTTCTCTGTACGTACTACCTACGTACCCTGATCTCTCTCTTCTGGGAGTCTCTATTCCCCTGCTTCCTGGTGGCTACCGGGCTGTTGTTTCTGTGTGTTTGTCATGGCCATCTTGCCTCCTTCCTACGTGCGGTGAGGGTAGATACAGTTAAAAAAACTGGTTTTTCTTGCCTTTCTCCGGGCCGCCTCTTGTAGGGGTCTCGAACCTTGCCCTAACCTGTGAGGAGGCTGTCCGCACTTGGGCGCATAATCCTTGGGCTTCGCGTCTTATCCGTGTGGTGCACGGCTTTTATTTTTCCATCTTTGGGACTGGACGCTGAGTTCCGGGGGGCTTTCCCGAGGCCACACCCATTGCCCACCGCTACGGTGGGTTTCTAGGGAGGTAGGTAGCTCTGGGGCATGTTGGGCGCGGTTGCTGCAGTTACGCTGCCGGAATTTATGTTTCTATCAAAATTCAATGTTCTGTTATTGAATTTTGTTTATTTAATCTTGCGTGATGTTTTGCAGGAGTATTTTTCATGGGAAGAAAATCTAAAAAGTTTTAAAGATTTTCCAGAAAGGCGGCAATCACCATTTGTCGGGGCCCCCAACCCGTCCCCTCCCTGGCCGTTCCCAGGCCTGCGTCCAGCAGGGGCTTTGAACGCCTTGTTGATGAAATGGTTGGTACTCCACCACCACCTCTATCGCCCTCACTTCCGGTCCCGTTCTCAGGGACTGCCCCGTCTAGACCAAGTGAGGCTGTTGTGGCCTCTCAGAATACCCTTGTCTCTTCGTCTTTACGTTTGCCATCCAAGGAGCCCCTGCGTCAGCGGGTTCCATCCTAAAACCGCCAGTAATAAAACAACGCCGGAGCGATCACGTTCACAGGACCCCTTCCAGGTGGTCGGGTCTTGAATTGCCTATCCGCTTCTATTTTTATTTACATTCAACGTCAATCTTGCGTCCACTGACTTCTGTGAGCCGCTCATCCTTAGTGTGCTTTTGGAAGCTGCTCTTCAAACTATTGAGCCCAGGCCAAGCCAATGAGGAACGGTTCCTCTTGGTTCGTGCTGCCTCTCGTACCCAGAGCAACGTACGTACTTCCATCCATCTGGGAAGATTCCCGTCATTTCTAAACCTGACCATGTTCGTAAGACGCAGGGTTTCCATATATGCGCCGGAGTTCTGTTCCGATGCTTTCATTGAAAATCCTAAACTCATTACAGGCACCCACTGCCTATTCACCGAACGTTTATCGGTTCCCGTCCACGTAAGGATGAACCTACAAAGACGAACCCTGTCTGTTACTTACCTTTCTCTGTGCCGGTTCCCTCCATCCAAGGTAAAACTTGGTTTTACCATGCACAAGGTTCGGACTTATGTGCCCTTCCGAGAAGAATGTTTCACAGTGCCATAAATTTGGTCACCCCAGAAATACTGTCGGTCTCCCAGCCATCTCTCGACATGTGGGAGTTCTCTCCACCCGAACTGTGACAGAGATCCTCCATGTGTCCAAACTGCAAGGGGCCACACCCGGCCTCCTCTTCCACTGCCCCTTTTCGCCTTGGAGAAGGAAAATCCTTGAGCAGTGCGCCATTCATTAAGTATGACCGTCTTGAGGCTAACCGCCGGGCGAGGGAGAAGCGGCTCATCTCCTCTATCTATGTGCGCAGCGTCCACTTCCATCTGCGGTTGCTGTTCCGTTGCTCGATCGCCCCCGTGCGTTGTGTCCAGGAGCTTGTTCCGCTTTCACGTTCGACTGTTCGGCCTTCGTGCCGGTTAACGGATCACCTGTTTCGGTGGTTTCTGTGGCTCGGGACAATTGTCCTCCCAACTCTTCCCCGAAATGGTCCGCCGGACCACTCGTCGTTCTTCCGCGACACACACGGACCCTCTCTCATACTCCTTCTCCTTGTACGAGGTCCATGCAGCTCCAAGGGATATTGATTTTGCGATTAGTTCCGTTATGAGGTCGATGGGCAATCGTCCAGTGCCTCGTCGGAGCCCTAACCGTACCGTCTCCCGGAAAACGCCTTGCTTCTGTTTTCCCGGGGAAACAACGAGTCCTCCTAACGGTTGCGAGAGGTCGTTCCAAGGGCGGATCTTCCCGGAACAGGCATCCTTACTCGCTTGCTTATCGGGCCGCGGACTTCCTGAAGCAGAAGGATCCCGTTTGTACTGGGGGACCTGTCTCTGTCCTGCCTAAACGGGCTCGCCGCGCTGAAAACCCGCGTGGACGATCTCGGACCAGTCTTCCGCCCTCTGCCCCCGTTCTGATAATTTTCTACTTACTCCGCCTAAGCCCCCTTCGCTCTGCACTATTCAAGCGATTCTGAAACTTTTTCGGGATGCCACGATGGACTCTTCGGGCTACTCTTCTTCCGTAGGATTGTCAGCTGACACTGTTGTCCCGCCCGTGGGGGGTCCGAGGAGGTATCGATTGACACCTCGCCGCTCGAGTCTTCTCGGGTTAGCGTTGGCACCGCTTCGATGTGTGTTGAGGGTTGGTTGGCTGCTGGTGGATCAGGAGGATGGAGAGTCTTCCTTCCTGCCTCTTTCCCCTTCCACCCCCTCTTGACCGGTCCGTCGACGGAACTTCTGGTCTCCTCGAGCGCGGACCGCTTCCGAGAATTTAACTGCTGACGCCATACCCTTGTCTCCGATGTGTTCATCTCACTCCCGCCGACCACCACTCCTAACAGACTGAAAGAAACTTGATCATCCTCTTTCATCTATCCCAGCCTTGTTAAGGGCGCCTCCTGCAAGACGGTCCCCCTTCCCGGTTGCTAAGAAGTCTGACAGGGGTGCGTCTGAGGGGAGGATGTTCGAAATGTGGAGTTGACTTGGCGCGCCTCTTTTGCGAGCCCTCTCCTGATGTGCCCAGGAACCCCTCTCGTAAAAGGGGGGCCAACACATATCCCTGCTGCAGTACGATCTTCCTCTCCTCGGGGTTTGAGGTTCTGTCGGTGGTCGTCGACGGCTCTCTGGACCTTCGCCTTTAACGGTCTGAGAAGACTGCCAACATCCCAAAAACGTTCGGTGACTTATTGTCACGGGATCGTCCTGACCATGATTTATTTCGTTATGGCACTGTTTTTTCATCCAATGAACTGCCGCGGATACTTTGGCTAATTACGAAGAGCTGAAGAGTTTACTTGTCTATCATCAGCCCTTGGCTGTTTGTTTACAGGAGTTGCAACTTCGTGACCGTAACCTTTTGCAACCTTCAAGGTACAGGGAGCCCTTATTTCCCTGAATCGTGGAACCAGCGACAGAGGTGGGCAGCGATCCTGCTTCACGAGTCTGTCCCATTTACTCCCTTCCACTCTCTACTCGGTGTACCTGGCGCCCAGCGTAAATATTACCAAGAAGGACCTCGGTCGATTTTTTCCGTTCTCCCACCGCCCATGTGGTCCTGGGGTTGACTTTAACCTTCCGCCATCATTTGTGGGGAGGACTCTGTTACGCCCCCCAATGCCGATGTTGGTGAGTATTTTGCAGGATTTTCATTGGGATGTCTCAACATGGGCCTTCCCACCTTTGAACGTTTTGTACAGGCACTTCTTCCTATGTTGACGTCTCCTTGTTTTGTGTCCATCTCGTCTTTAGATCGTTTTGGTTGGGAAATGTCGTCTTTCCTCTGTGGTAGTGACCGCACTACCCTATCGTGGTACCATCCTTCGGCCCCAGTCCGCAGCTCCACTTATTCTGGCTTGGCGCGTATGACAGGTCAGTTCTATCATTTTCCAAGCCAACTTACTTTTCCATCTTTCCTGCAACTACCGTGTTCCCGCCGGTGGATGCCTTCACTTACTTTCAGGGAGTTATTCCTTCAGGCGGCAACGGAGCATATACCCCGTTTTTCTGGGACCCGGAAATCAACAACCCCCTGGTGGAACCAGGGATGTGTTCGGGCTAATCGTGAAAAGCGTAAGTTGTATAAGCTGTATTAACAGACTCTCACACCTTCCAACTTGATTCTGTTTAATTCTTCGGCGGCCCGCCCCGCGTATTAATCGCCGTTACGCCGGAAAACAGTATTTTTCCACATACGCTGTCCAACGTTAAATTCTTCTTACGCCGTGTATCATTCAGTCCATTTTAAAAAGGTGCGAAAAATTTCTCGAAAACACCATGCTGATCCGCCTATTATCCTCGTTTACGGCCCGCAAACATCTGATGTCATCTCTGCTCCCGGGTTGTGGCGGACGAGTTGGGTATCTCTTCGCATCCTGCTTCAGCGGCTCCCGGTATCCTGAGCCTTTTCGTTCTATTCGCTTGCAGGTGGAGTTTCCTGATTTTTCTATTCCGCCTGGAACAGACCTTACATACAACCGGCTATTCACCAGGGCCGAGTTCCTAGACGCCCTCAAGCTTTGCGGGGATGAAGCGCCTGGCCCTTACGGCATCTCCTTTCAGATGCTTCGCCATGCTCATCCATCTGCCACTGCCGCCTTCTCGGCTTATACAATAGAAATATGTGGAGGGGTCTTCCCTCCTGTCTGTCTACTGCATATATTGTCCATTCCCAACCTGAAGGATCCGACTGCTTTCCGATAACCTCGCCCTATTTCATTGACTGCAATACATGTAAGCTCATGGAGAGATTGGTGGCTTCCCGTCTTGGTCCCACGTTGGAGCGAAACTCCATGCATTTTCCGACTACCCATTTGGTTTTCGTCCGCCATCGCTCGACCCAGGATCCTCTCCTTCGGTTGGATCACGGACATTCGTGCGTCATTTGCTTCCAACAAAATGACCATGGCCGTTCTTTGAGCTCGAAAAGGCGTATGATAGACGTGGAGGTTGGGGGTTTTGCGGAGCCTTCATTCTTGTCTCAGAGGGCAACTTCCCCTATTCCTTCAGTTGTTGTTATTGTCGGATCGTTCGTTTCAGGTCGTTGTGTGCCACGCTGTCGAGGCTGTTTTTCCTGGACGAAGGGGTGCCGCAGAGCAGTGTACTGAGTGTTTTACTTTTCGCAATAGGTTTCAAATGGTGTTATCGATTCCATCCCGACGTCAGTGCGCTGCTCCATCTATTTTGACGTCTTGCCTGTACATCTCTGGAGCTAAACTCTTCCTTGTATGAAACGTCAACTTCAGGTTGCCAACGATAGGATTTCCTCCTGGTGCTTACTGCGCGTGGCTTTACATTCTTCACGTCGAAAACTACAGCCGTGCTTTTCCGGAAAAAATCCTCCGGTCGTAGGGGTCGCTACAATTACCTCCAAAGTACGTCTCTATGGTCCCCTATCCATGGGACCCGAGGGAGCGGTTCTGGGTCTGTTGCTCGATTGAGCGCCGTCACGTACCTTCCTCATATTTCTCTCCTCAAAGCTAATTGCCGCCGTTCTTGATCTTACGGCACGCTCACCTCAGACTTGGGGTGCGGACAGAAAAACCATGCCACATCTTTCATAATGGTGGTACTGGCTAAACTGGACTATGCCTTTACAAAGTATGGGCAGACCTTCCAGTCCTACCTCCCGCCTTCTTGACCCCATTCAGACTGAAGGTCTGAGAATTGCCACGGGTTCATTCCGTTCCTCTCCGAGGGAGCCAGGAGGTAGAGGCCGGGGTGATGCCCCCATCCCTGCGGAGGGAGCAGCTCATGTGCTCGCTGTTCATCCGTCTTCGGGTTCCCTACTCGTCGGCCTTGACACCTATATTAGAGCGTATCCGTTAAACCCTTCTTATTGGCCATTTGCTGGGGTTTGTTACTTCCATCTTCGCTTTTCTCGACCTTCCTCAGCGAGCGGTCATGCAATTTGATTTTACCTCTAACCCGTTCACAGTGGTCTGCTCCGGCTCCTTGCTCTCTCCAGTGGGTTCCAGTCTTTGAGTAAGTCGGAAGCACACCCGGTGCTGTTGAGGATTCCTTTTGTATCTTCACGCGAGATCCATGCGCGACTCTATAGCGGTTACACCGATGGTCAAAGACGGAGGGAAGGGGTGGGAGCTTCAGCTGTTGTTTCCGACATCACTGTATCCCATACCCTTCCACCCTTATTTGTCTGTTTTTTTTCAGCTGAACTAATAGCAATTATGTTCCTGCGGTGGAACAGGAAATCCAGTACCTTCGCCCGTGGGGGTAATTATAACATCTTTTCGGATTCTCGGAGCGCTCTCAAGTCGTTTGCTGACAGGTCGGCCCGTAACCCGTTGGTCTGTGTCATTCAACAGTTCCTCTGCTTGTTACCAGCGCAGCACTACAACATTGAGTTATGTTGGGTTCCTGGCAACGAATGGGCCGATGGGGAGGCCAAACGGGCGGCTGCACACAGGGTGTCGAGTGGCCGTTACCTTCCTCCTGCTGTGCGTCTGGGCCATTTCCTTGCTACAGATTTCCCCTCTTTTGCGTCGGGGGTTCCTCTCTGGCTGGGCAGTCATGTTGGGCGGAGGATGCTCGTGGCGCCATACTTCTCGGATTGTCAAACCCGTCCTTGGCGGTGGTCTTCATCTTGTAGGAAGAGTCGCCTCCTGGAGGTGGTCCTGGCTCGATTGCGTCTTGTTCATACAAATCTCACCCATGGATTTCTTATGTCGCGGGGGGTTCCCCCGACCTGCCCATTTTGCTCCTTCAGTTGTCCTCTCACTGTCGTTCATCTCTTTGTGGATTGCGTTGCCATCTCGACCCTTCGTAGCAAGTTCTTTCCTGACGGGCTAACTATTCCCTCTTTCAGCCTATCGCCTTCACCCCCCCCCCCCCCCCCCCCCCCCCCCCCCCCCCCCCCGCACATTCTTATCCGAATCATCCATTTTCGTAGAAACTGATCGTATTTTTGCATTCCTTTGAACTGAAACATCTTTTATAAGATCTAACCATCTCAGCCTTGTTCCTCTTTCGTTTCGTTAGGGATTTCCCCTGTCGTTAGTTTGCTAACACGGTCTTCCTCACCCCCCCCGCCCCCATTTTTGTTGCATAGGTGGAAAGATCCCTGTACATCCACTCAAAAAAAAAAAATTTATTATTATTTATAATTTTTCGGCCTTCCCATGGCTCCCCACAGATAAGGATTAGGATGCGCAAACATGCACTGGAAACAATGGTTAAGTAGAAGGGCATGACATAAGTCAGAAAAAACACCCTGCACCCTCTTAACCTTAAGTGCTTGCCGTTCGCAGCCAAAATCCACCCTAGAGAACAACACAACAGATCTCAATTGTGGTATCTCGTCACTGTCAGGATTGTTCCCTTAGGGAAGCTCCACAACCATGGTCTCTTACAAGATCACGCCATTTACTCCTATCATGTACCTTTCTTCTAGCTTGTGTAAATTCTCATACCTTTCCTTCAGACACTTTTTAGTGACTGGATCCACATTTATTTGGTCTCGCAGTCAGTCGTTTCCCAACACACGACTATACAACAAATTGACTACCATCCATTTTTTTCAAATGATCAAACGACTTTAATAAACTCATTTATTCCTTCTTCACACCACACAATCCACTAATACGCTCTCCTATCTTTTTATCAATTCTTCTCACACCTAAACACACCAATAAAATTTAACATTTTTTGGATCTATACATCTTTTCCACACCATAGTTTCACTACAATACATTAAAACACTCGTGCATAAACCTAGCATACTCAAGACTTGGTCACTTAGTCACCTTGCATTCACAAAAGACTTAATTGCACCAGCCATTTTCTTACCACTCGCAGCTTTCATGTTACACTGGGCATCGTCGTTAACTTTTCATCCAACATATAGCTTAAATAAGCTCGGATACCAGCTCCAGTTGCCAACCATCCAACGTGATTTCACATTTCACTCTCCTAACCTGCCACAATCACTTTGCTCTTATTTGCATTTTCAGACCCTGCCAAACCACTTTCAATCTTCTCAAAATACCTCAAAATACTATTTGTTATTTCAAAGGGACAATTAAAATTTATGGATGTTGGGATTTTTACAATTTTGTTTACTCAATAAAAATGAATTTTTCATATGTTAAATTTTAGAACGATGGAGTGACACTGAACTTAATAAATTTTTTTACTATAAGAAAATTTGCCTATAAATTGAAAAAAAAATTATAAAAGACCGCCCACTACAAATTAAATCTTATTCGTCGTCCAGTGATTGCAGTTCATTATCGAATTGTGACAAATGTAAGCAGTCTTCAAAATTGTATTTGTGAAGCTTTATATTCCAAGAAAAGAACCGATGAAACACTATGGAGACATGTTTTTATATTTCATAATCTGTGAGATGGATGTGATATCAGTTGTGATCGACAAGAATAAGCTTTTGAACAAATTATATTTTCATGGTAGAGCTGTATTTTCTTTTTTTGGTAAAGCTTTATTGGTTGTTAATAAAAACCTTTGAGCAAATTCTTTTAAGAGTAGTCTGCTCTTTTTTAATGATATACATATGAACAAAAAGGGGTTTTGTAGTGTTTGTCACAAATAAGTTTTTTTTTTTTATATATATTAATGAGCCTTTATTATTATTTTGTAGACTTCGAGATCATTGGATCCCTTTTCCCTCCCCGTGGTGAAATAAAGAATCTGAAACTACCTTTCAATCAAAGTTCATTTTTATTTAAAATTACTTATTCTGTTTACAATTTCTTTTTCTAGGGCACTCTTCCCATCTACATATTTTTCAAATTTTTTATTTTAGTCTCGCTAAAGGTTCTTCTTATAATATTGATGTTATTTATCTTTGGATGGCTGCCATCTAGACCGTAATATAAACGTTTATACACCATCTTGAATTTTATTTCAGAATTCTTCGTATAAACAATTTCTTCGGCTTGCATATTAACTTTATCGAAGGTATATATTTGTTCGCATCTTACCTTGAAATTTTTGTCCATTTTAAGAGCAAAGAAATTGCCCGATAATTAAGCTTGGTAACTTTTTTTTTTTTTTTTTTAAGTTATTGTCTTCCCTTTTTATGATCAGCAATCCAAGGATTTGAGGACGAGATGACAGGTCGTTTTCAGGAGTTTAATATGCGGTGCATATGTTAAGTGGTCATCTGGAATGACTCCTAGAAATTTGACCTGTGAAGTTACAGGGATGGGCGAACCATATAAGGTTAGGTTTGCGGGAAGAAGGTGGCAGGTTCTTCGATTCCCTTTTTTTTTTAAAAAGTACTGCTGAGGCTTTGGTGGGTGAGAAATGGAAGCCATGGGAGTTACTCCATTGTGAAATATTCTCAATAGCTAATTGAAGTTGCCGTTCGAGAAAAGGCAGCATGTTACCAGCTATATACAGCGCAAGGTCATCAACATGGAGAAAAATTGACCGTCGCTGGGATAGAAGTAACGATGTCATTAAATCCGAGAGCAAATAGTAATACGTTTAGAACACTACCCTGCTGAATGCCCTCATCCAGAGTAACGTGGCGTGACAGAATAGGAGATCACCGAACCTGGATGGATCTATTTGACAGAAGGCATTTAATGAAAAGAGGGAGTTGTCCACGAAAACAGAGCGAATGGAGTTTAAGGAGAGCCCCAGTTCTTCACGTTGTGTCATAAGCTTTTTCGAGGTCAAAAAAAGACGCCAAGAACCATTCCACCAGTTGAAAAGGCTTCCCGGGTGTCATGGTCCAGTTTTAACAGGGGATCCGCTTCGAACGATTTTTGCGGAAACCAAACAAAGTTTGAAAAAGTTTTGCGACTCTCTAGAACAGGGTGATGGCGGACTGAAACCATTTTCTCCATTAATTTACAGGAATAACATGTCAGCGAAATTGGTCTTTGATTGTCCGCCAACCTCGGATCTTTCCCAGGTTTGGGGAAAGGAATTACAAAAGCTGTAGTCCAAATAGATGGAAAAGAAAATTCGATCCAGATTTTGTTATACAGATACAGCAAAAATGCTGATGCCTAGGGGTGAATATGACGAAGCATTATGTACTAAATCATGTCTGGGCCAAGGGCGCCGTCTTTGCTATTCGCCAGGTTCAGTTTGATACTCTGCAAGGGTAAAAAGACTGTTATAGGCATGATCTTCCCCTTTCCTTTCTGGCAGTGCAGTGATAGTTCTCAGCTTTTGAAAGGCTTCCGGATAGCCAAAGAACTCGAGTGGCTAGCAAAACTATAACCTAATGCATCTGCAACAGCAGCAGGAGCGGAGATCGTGTCAGTTATATTATACCCATAACGGAGGACTGTGGGTGAGTTGTTGGAGCGACGAAATATTTTTTGTGCAACTTTCCAGCTAAAGAAAGGAGAGTTGTGGAGTTGACAGTCGAAATATAAGCTCGAAGATATTGTTTTCGTGTTTGACGATTAATTCGCCGAGATCTCGCCGCAGCTGCTTTAAAAAAATAATGTTTGGGGTGGGTACGTTTTTGGTTATTGCCTGTAAGGTTTCTTCTTTCTCTCGGTTAAGAAAACTTGTTGCGCATTCTTAGGCGGACCACCCAAAAAGGGGGGGTTTTTGGCCCCGGGGGGAAAAAACCCCCGGCCGCTTGCTTGCAGAAGATTGCGGAATGCAAGCTTCCGCTGCCGAGATGACAACTTGCTGGAAGAAGTGAAAGGCATCATTAACAGTCGAAAACCGCTTATTGAAGGGAGAAAGTGGGATAGCTGTGACTTGATAAAAAGGAGCCCACTCTGCCAGGTCATAACGCCAGCTGGAGTTAAGTCCTAACATTGGGCTCGGTACAAGCTCATTTAAAGCTTTTGGGTAATGATCACTGCCGTATAAATAATCAAAGCGGGACTAGGTAAAGCGATCCATAAGGGAATGGGAGCAAAAGGAAATATCAATACAGGTAGAAGTGTGTTTATCTAAACGTTCATATGTAGGGAAAAGGGGGTTAGAACTTAGAAGATCTACAAGGATCTTGGACTTAGACGAAGTGACAGAGTCGCCCCAAAACGGGTAGCGGAGGTTGAAGTCTCCTAGTATAACAACCGGAGTAGGGAGCTGCTTAAAAAGATCAGCTAAGTCGACCTTAGTAATTCACTACTCGGAGCCAAGTAGATCGAGCAGATAGTAAGGTCGATGGACAAATGAATTCGTGCTGCCACTGCATGAAGTTTAGTTTGAAGAGGGACTGGAGAATAGGGGACATATTTATGAATGAATATTCATGCACCGTCCTTCTTCATGTCACCTCTTTCTATAGAGGTTAGCGGCGATTTATATTCCGACGGTTGACAGAAGTAGCGATGACATAGCCGAAGTTCCTGCAAACATATGCACTTTGGTGTACATATGTTTATTAGTTGAGTAAGTTCTTCAAAATTAAAAACAATTCCATTGAAGGAAAGTGACCATGCTGTGTTGTTATAAATTATAAATATTATGATGATGATCTTTTTGAGACAATTGTCTCTATGTGACTAGGGATAGTGTTGGACGTGGATTCAGATGGAGAGGAAAGGCAATAAATCCTGGTGGTAAAAAATATTCATACAACAAAGATCTGGGTTGTATGACCGCTTTTGGGAAGGAAATTTCAGTGGTATTGGTGAAGAGGCTTCGTCATTAACGCGAGATAAATTGAGTTCAACCAACCATATTATTGTGTATTTGGTTGATCGTTGGAAGAGCAACCATAATGCTCATGTATAGGAATGGGAGCGGTATCAGTATCTACCAAGCAAGCAGATTCAGAAATGTGTGAGGGATATGTTGTTTCCATGAAAATGGGGAAGGAAGATATCACCAGAAAGGTGTAATCTTTTTGAAAAAGTGTTGAGGTTGCGATATTGAGTTCCAATATAGGATTCGTTGGGTTGACAAGGTCTGATACTGGAGATTTTGCAAGTAATTCATCATGCGAGGGATTTTGGGAGATTGGACAATTTGATTTAAGAATGGAGACCTCCGGGTCCCCTTTCGTGCCTCCAACAGATCCAGAACGCTTAGAGAGTTTGCGGCGTTTACGTTGAACAGTTTTCCATTCGCCTCTCTCGGAAGGGCAGGAAGCATTAGAAAGAGAGTGGGTCATCACATCAAGCTCTATTTGGGAGCTGTTATCCATTTCATCCGCTAAGGTATAGAATCCCCCGGGGAGTGCTGATACATGAAATTCGGAAGAGTTATAGGAAGATTAAGAAGAGCTAGAAAAATCTTGCAAACTATTAGAGGGTTGATTGATGGGTTGTTCGATAGCTCCGATTGTTTGGATACAATCTATAGAAGTCATTGTTTTTGTCTCTGGAATAGACTTATAGCGAGGTTTCTTCTGAGTTGCATTTTTTTGCGCCTGGGGTTAATGTGTTTTTGTTTAGAAGTTCGGATGGTTTGTATTTTAACGAATAATCTTTGGCTTTGTGATTATTCTTTTCTTTATGTTTAGGAATTTGAGGAATAATGGGAGGCGTATTTAGGAGACAATTAGAGATAGTCCTCCTGCGTGAGGTGGAGAACCTATTGGGTGGGTTATACATGGGGACAGTGTGTTTTCGCAAGAATATGTTTCTCTTCCAAGGTTGTTTGTGTTTCGATGAACTAGACTTAGTTGTTCTCTCAGTGTTAGAGATTTGTGAACTACCTAGCTTGCAACTCTGGATTTCTTGGGTTAGTTAAGAAGGGGGTGGCATTTGGCACCCGTGGAGATCTGAGATCGTGTGGATTTGTGTCCTCTTAGATGTGACTTTTGGTGACACCACATAGAGTTCGCGGCAAGTCGGTAGTGTGAAGGGGTCTTAATAGCAAGGATGTGCCCGCGTTTATCGGCACTTTAACTGTCCGGAGTATTCGCGCTTCGAGGGATTGTTGGTTCAGATGTAGTCAGGGCTGATAGTTCCTCCTTGGTGATGGTGTATATGTGTGTTCGATGGCCGAGTGTCAGTACTCCGGAGTGCATGGGGCAGCGTTGATGCATCTCTGAATTTTGTTGTGTGACAAGGTGATGGCCCTCTTTGATAGGATTACGTTTTCATTGAGCGCGTAAATTGCATTCCCCTGCTCAATTTATGTATGGTATATAACTTCCAAAACCTTCTGTTCATAGTATTGGGTAAGACGGGGCCATCGTTTGAAGGAAGAAGCAGTGATGTCTGTTTGTTCTCTCCTGCTACTCGCTGGGTGTTTTGTGACTATGTGGGTGTATTTGTCACGAAGGCCGCTCTCTGTGTTGTGCCCGTATAATAATTTCACTCACACAGTATGCCGCTCGAGACTGTCATGCCGGCCCCCTACAGTTTCGGACATGACCAAACCGTTGACATTTTAAGGTTAGCAACGTCTGGTGGTCGCAGGGTTAAGCAGTCGTCGTTTTCTGTGGACAGTTAATTCGCGGAACTTGCAACTTGCCGATGCCCTTTGTTTTCACGCTATTGGCCCTTGCAAATAACGCGGATCGCGCACATGAGTCGTGTAGCTACAGTAATAAAGGTCAGTCAAGATAAAACCTGTAGTGTTTGTGCGTGGAGCGGAAGGATGTCATACTAGCGAGTTCCCGACGAATGGGGAAATCTATAAATGTTATGGAATCTGAATTTCAGAGTCACTACGGTACATTAGACCCTCCCTTCTCTTGTCTTGGAGTTTTCAATCATAATAAGAGTACACAGCAGTATCTATCGTGATTTCTTGTTCAAAAGAAAAATAGTTACTGATTAGACTATGCGTTGGTCTTATAATATATACCGGAGTTAGTCATCACTTATAACGAGCGGTGAATGTTTGCGAGAGGACCCTCTAAAACGGAAATTTGACAACATAACTACGCTCTCTGATTCCGGTTTAGCAGCTTGAAACAATCGACAGAACGAGATGTTTGGGTAGTGTTTCTCGTTTGTTGAACGTGTCATGAGGGACCCATTTCTTCATTTATGTGGTTGGGAGGTGGGGTCTGTAAGTTGTTTTTGGGTTCTGAATTACAGATACTCCTTCTAGATTATTGGCAGCTTCTTTGATAAGTGCATTCGCCTTAAGAAGAAAATTGAGGTAGTGCTTTGCTAACTCGCTCTCGCTTTATTTAGATATTTCGCTTGTAGTGAATTGTTTGTGGTAGTGGATCACAGTATGAATATAATTATTTGTATGCTTTGTGCGCGCGCCTTTTGTGACCTGAAATGCCAATGAAACTATACGTCTGTCTCCTTGGAACGTGGCGGGACCGACCTGTGGACTAGTGATACATCTATTTACCTGTATAATGATTACTGCGTTCCAAGGTCTTGTTTAGAGTGCTGATCAGAGATAGTGCCGCACGCACCACTATATGACGCGGTTGACTAGGGACACGCGCACTAGGCGTGTGTGACGGGATTCTCTTGCCCTCTTGTATTGTAGATCCTGCTCATTTTAGGAGGTCACCTTGCGCGAAGGGCTAACTATTATCCGCCATGTTGCACCGTTACAATTGCCAGTTTCCTCTTTCTGCTTATATGTAATCTGATATCCTTTTTTTCAACATTATGGAGGAAGACTTAGAAGAAAGGCGGTTCGTGGAGAGAATCATGTTCTCTCATCTCTAATCCGCGATAGGCTTTCTTCAGTCGACGAATCACTTGAATTATGCAAAGGACCCTCGACGGTGAGGCTTGTCTTAGGCTGAAGAAAGGTGATATACGCAGGACGAAAGAAGAACAGAGTACATTTACGAACGGGACTCTATACCTCGTTGAGTCCTGTAAGCGGAAATGTGATTAAGCATTTTCAGCTTTAGGGTTCTTTAGGATACATTAGATCATCGTTAACTGATCCGGTTTCTTCTGTTGAGTGGTCGGGGCTGGGAAAAATACCAATCTGACGAAGTTGGGATCTTCTGTTCGAATTGTTTTTGATGCTTTTCGTACCTTTTTGGAATTTTTTATTATACGTTTCCTTCTGCGTCATTCTTTAATTTTGCCTCTTCGTCGGTGTACAGAATAATTGATTAATAAACCACAACTGCGTGATCAACTGATTCCTCTCTCTATGGTAGCCATGAGCAGTTCTGTTATGCCAATAAACAACCTAGCAACATTCTGCCATAAAACCTAAAAATGATGAGGCGCGTGAATTGGAATAGATGGTATGGGCTCTTAATTCTCGTAACAATATGATCTCTCTCG
>JABUQX010089084.1:20000-24530 GCA_015478945.1 Trachelipus rathkii | reverse complement strand
TTTATTACAGATTCGGGATGTAGCAGGTTTATTTATTGAATGATAATTATATATATTTATTATGTATATATAAATATTTTAGTAATTAGTTATAATGTATGA
The DNA here is from genome assembly GCA_015478945.1 of Trachelipus rathkii. Lineage (NCBI taxonomy): Eukaryota > Metazoa > Arthropoda > Malacostraca > Isopoda > Trachelipodidae > Trachelipus > Trachelipus rathkii. The sequence continues at coordinate 24,428 of JABUQX010089084.1, read as the reverse complement.
AATATTATAATAACATATATATTTATAGTATACAAATAATATATAATTGTTTTCATTTCATGTTTAGAATCATGTTTAAAAGGCAGTAAATACCTGTTACTTTATGTTATCATTAGCGCACTTATCTTCTTGGTCTCCCAGCCGGTGTATTTCCTCCTGGCATACCCTCGACATGTATCATAGTGATTATTAGGTCCGTTTAACCTACAAGCTATTACCATTGCTCCATCCGTTTCACGACTAGTCGAACGAAATGTTTGTTAAAGTTAGTAGTTTACGCATTCGCTACTATTTGCATAGTGTCATGTTCATGTTATTCTTTCAATGTCACCGTTGTTGCCTGTTTTCTATATGGAACCACTTATACACAATCTCTCTACATAGTAGGTTCTCAATGGTTTCGTTATGTTAGCTTTTCATTTTATTTATCGAATTCTTCTACACGTAACTGGCTCTACTCGGAAGATTGTCTATCTGAACTTAACGAGTACGATTTAACTTTCGTTGGCTAGTATATATTAAAGAGAACTCTGTTATTTTGCTGCTTCTCTCATCTATCGCAGTATCTCATTAGCTGTATAAGTGATACACTCCACTAGAACATTAAATGACGAGCATGTAGAACTAAACTAAGAGCACTCAATGTATGTACTGTTAAACAACAACGGTCCAAGTAGTAGAGTGTCACTTTGAGAGTATACAGGAGAGGGTTGAAGAGGGATTTATATATTTAGCACATTCTACCCATCCTTCGCATTTCACACACTGACTCTTCCTAACAAGCAGTAAACTACTCTTGCTCAATTATACCAATGACGTTATTTTCCTTATTTTTCTCATCACCAGACACTTACTCTTATATAATGTTCTAATAAGTGTTTTTGATTGGTTCACATGACGTCCTTGTTCGCATTTTTGTCAAATATGTCTAATCAGTTCACATATCTGTATCTGCAGGACGCGTGTATGGGAAATGATACTCTTAGACCAGACTTATTGATAACATACTTAGCTTCAATAAAAATCATTTATATCTCTTTATGCTTATCAGTGTAAAATCGTATACTCTGTTTCTAAACGCGTCTAGCTTGCCTGGATATTGCTTTGGAACACCACTGACCATGATATCTCGTCATAACTAAATCGTGTTATCAAGGTCCTCTTCTGTAAATGATTCGGACTCTTAGTACACACATTCACGGTGTTACACAAATGTGAGGATACTTTTGTATTATAATGTTATAACTAAGTTTATATATCGTGCTTTAAAGTTGTGTTTAGATATTGTTGTGTATTACACAATATTATTCTTAGTTCATATGATGTCATGTTAGTATTTATATTATAATATGTAGATATATATATATTGTTATTGTTATTAATGCTATATATAATTTATTTTAAGTTATGTTATATATAATAATGAACTAATATTGTGCTATATGTTTCCTGAGATAAGCAATTGTAAAATGATACTGATAAATCAATGTATCATTTATATTATGATAAAAATATTAATACATTGATAATTATATTATGTGGTTTGCTCAATATGATAAAAAAAAGTGTGAATAGTATTACGTTATTTTTGAGTATATACTCGTACTCTCTAGTATTCTTATGGTACTTATAATGTTTTAAAGTATTTACTGTGAATTTTGTTAATGTTAGTAGTTTAATTCATTCATAAGGAGTGTGAATAATGGAAAACCATTGTTACATATATTATAGATACTAACTCTACATTAAGTTCTTGTCTTTCAAACTGTTCAACTTGCAAAAATCCTTAGAAGAATTGTTATGAGAGCAAGTACTCGAGAAGTTTATTATCTCCAAAATTCACACTATGAATTTATATTTAAGACTGCAGAGATATGGATGATAAATATAATGAAATTCCTGAAATGAGCAAGGATTATATATGTTCTTAGAGAATTAAAAAAGCTATTATTTAAATAGAATGTCGTTATCTAATAAAAGAGGTCACGGTAATTGTAGATTCATATGATTGCACGAGATACTGTAGAGAGAAGTCAGAGAGAAGATATGAGTCTCACTTATAAGAAAGGATGGAGAATAGAGATGAGAGTAAGAGATTAAGAGGAAGAGAGTAATGAGAAAGATAGTAAGTTCGAGTATGTTTTGTGCATTTTATACTTGTCAACTTTATAGGTATTAATATTTTATTCTTTGTGATATAAGGGTTTATTTGATTAATTAATTACATGCAATTTGAATATACTTTACTTATTTTATTTAAATTAAAAATTTGATTTGAAATTTTAATTATACAATAAGAATTTTTTTAATATTATTATTTAGTTGATCACGGGAAAATATAACTAAACTCAAATAAAAATAAATGATTGGATAAAATATATTATTATTGGTTTTGTTTCTTTTTTCTCTTTAAATATTTCCCCACGAAAAAAGATGATATTCATCAAATGTCTTACTTAAAAGTTTTGCTATCACCATGTTGGCTATGCTGGTTTATATTCTCCCTCTGATTTATAACTTTATCTCTTAATATTTAAGAGTTGTAAATGGTTGTACGATTACAAGCCAGTTCTATACACCAACAGCACTACTAGCGGGATTAGGACTCTTGACAATTATTACAGCTTTGGCAACAGTTGTCAGAGATCCGGGAACAGTTTAGTATGACTCGGAATAAGAGTATAAACCTTCGTATTATGATTACTGTTCAATTTGCAAAGTAGAACTTGCTATTATATTGAATTTAAATATTATAGTTCATTTGTATATAACAAATAAAGTAGTAATAACTTGAGCTCTCTATAAACGTAATATAACTAGGCTAATTATGTCAAATTGAAATTACTCTCGAGAGAATATAGAAAAATGAAAAGAAATTTTTGAATCTCATAATGTAATAAGTTATTGATGCAAGGAATATTGCTGGTTATGTTCAATCTCCTTACATAGTTTTTTATAGCTTCTAAAATATTAGTTAATATTTAACTAATTAGTTTAATTAATGGCATAAGTACCATCTTTCTATTATCTTACTATCTACGTAGCTATATAAGTCACGTTAGCCACTTTAGCAAGTCCCTACTCTTTAAAAAAAACGCATACAATATGGATTGGTTTAATTGCTATCGTGATTATTATACATTACGTTCTCTACTGATTTAACGTTTTCTCCTCTTGTCTACCTTTTTGCTCGGTATTATCGTATTTTAAATTAAGTGGGAGTCTAATTTTTGAACACTTATTAAGGATAAATAATCAGAGTCTCAGTGTCTATATAGGGAGACACTTCCTTGGATTTATCTAAAAGTAACAATGAAGTTATGTAAAAGTATATATTCCATAAAAATATAAACATGTTTCACAAAAACTGTCACATTCAATAGCGAACTACATAGATATTCATTCAGAGGTAATATGTGTGAGTATATAATAGGAAGTCTAGATTAAGGGAATGTGTAAAGCACTCAAAACTCTTTTTATGTACCTCAGTAAATTTCGTGATAAAGTTGTAACGAATAATTATGATATGAATATAAAATATCGTGGGTGTTATCGTGGAATATTAATGAATGTTTAACTGATTTACTAAATCTTAATATGAAAAATTAATGAGCTCTTCTATCATAAATCTGTTTTATCTTTTATAAGACTATAAAATAAATGATTAATTTTTGTGAGGCCATATATATTAATGTCAAAAGAAATTCTCTATAAATTAATAACTAAGCAGGTTAAAATAAAATTTTCTACATATTCGGTAATTCGTTTAGATTAAAGCGTCAATCTATATAGTAGATATCTATTGAATTTTTATTAAAAAAAAAATCGATATTTTAGATTCCCATGAAGCGACGCGTCCAAATTGTTTATGAACAAATTTTTAATTTTTTAAATTCAAAAAGAACAGTTTATTTCAATATTAGAACCTCAAACCTGTAAGATTATGCTAAGATTGTTAGTGTATACACAGATTTACTTTGTCTACTTAACATAATTTAATATAAACTATACTTAAAATTTCATAAACAAAATTTGAAAAAAAAAAAAAAATATATATTTTTCCGAAAGCTTACATGACTTCAGCTACAAAATTGCTATAAATACGATATATAAATTTTTGGAAAAATTAAAAATTCAGTAAGGTTTGATATGTTTGTTTATATATTTGATATGTTTGTTAAAGTATAGACAAATTTAGTGTGTATACTTAACAAAACTTATTATAACCAGAACATAAATTATCATAATAAAAATTTTAAAATGAAACAAAATTGAATACCGGAAAATATTTAGATATTAAAAACATTTGGCATGCGTTTTAGATGGGGAGGAAAGATATTAAAAAAAAACGATTATCGGAAAAAAATCGATATTTATTAGGATTAGGCTAATCCAAACAATTACCACATATTCTAAATATAATATATA
>JABUQX010089084.1:5000-12500 GCA_015478945.1 Trachelipus rathkii | reverse complement strand
TGTGGATAAGATAATTTACGAAAAGTTGAAGAAATTAAGTTAAATTCGGATTGCAAATGGAGGGGGGAACAAATCCTGAGTGCTCTAAGGAAAAGAGAAGATAAAGTGCCAATTTTAGTGTTTAGTGAGTGGGAAGAGAACCAGTGAATATAATTAGGGTTAGCAGTAGGTTTTCTGTAGATGGAGAATTGTATATGATTATGAGGGGACCAGGTCAAGAGAGCATCTAAAAAAGGAAGGGAGTTGTTGTTGGCAAGTTCAAAGGTAAATTTAATGTTAGGGTGGATGTTGTTGATATGATTGAGAATATCGTTTGGATTGGTGTTAACAGGAATGGCTGCAAAAATGTCGTCAACATATCGGAACCAAAAGGAATTATTTAGAAGAGGATGAGGAACGCTTCATTTCTGAAAACAATATTAATCTTTCTCATCCCTTCCCTCTCTAAGTGATTATGAGGGGACCAGGTTAAGAGAGCATCTAAAAAAGGAAGGGAGTTGTTGTTGGCAAGTTCAAAGGTAAATTTAATGTTAGGGTGGATGTTGTTGATATGATTGAGAATATCGTTTGGATTGGTGTTAACAGGAATGGCTGCAAAAATGTCGTCAACATATCGGGAGACTAGGGAGATTACCCCACAAGGAGGATGAGGAAGAAGTAAGTGAGGAACAATCCAGAGAAAAAGAGAATATAGATGGAGGAGGGATGGGGCCTACAAGACAATACTTAGGGTAGGATGGTTAGAAGTTTTGGTTTGTTAGTTTTTGTAGTGATTCAAGTTTTTATTTAGCTTAGTATTGTTTGTTTTAATTTTATTATGGTTTTTATTTTGTTTCCTCCTATGATTATGCTTAAACCTATATTGTTTGTTTATATTATATTGAGTGTATATGTGTTATGTTAAACTTGGGATTATAGTAGTTGCTGCTCAAGGGTAAGTGAGAATAAGATTATAAGTCTGTTTAATGAGTGTAGGGAATTTTTAGGTGGGTTTATGTATGAAAGATTGTAATTTTAATTTTGGTTTTTTCAGAGCAATATGAATGAAGCGTTTCGGAGTTTTGAGAAGTGATAGATAGTAAGAGGTACTGGGTGTTTACGGTAAAGAAGTAAAAAAATAGGGGGTGTGGTAGAAGACAACATCGAAAAGGCTTGAGAGGCTGTGGTGGTTGTTCGGTAGGATTTTTAGAATATTGTTAATTGTGTCTCTTATTACGTTGGACTTGGAAGATGGGAATATTCTTCTGAGTTAGTTGTGGAAATGTGAGAGAAGATGTTTGAGATGTGTCTTCTATGAGGGGTTTAAGCATTGTTTTTAGCTAATTCCATTTAAATGGAAATAAAGTTTGTGGTTTTTTTGATTGTAGGTGTATATGATTTGCAATATATGTTGTTGTATGATAATAGAGTGTTTTACTGAGTAGGTATGTTTGTTTATGTGTTTGGTTACTTTGAGTATGCAGTATCGTTAGAACTTGTTTGATATATTGGAGTGAAGTAGATTAGGAAGTAGAGAAAGTATGATTTTTTTTAAATTCGATATTTGTGTAGTCTATTGATGCTTTTAATATTGGTAGATGTTCATTGAAAGGAAGTTGTTTTATAGTTTGGTTGGTATTGAGAGAGTTTTTGTGAATTTTTTTTTCATAATTTGGATTTTTTTGTAAGATGTTTTAATTATACAATAGGAATATGTGTAATTTCTTTAATAATTATATGTTATTTTATCTTAATTCTTTCGTTGCTATTGTCATTGTTAATCTATCCTAATCTAACAGAGTATTGCATTTGTTAATATAATCTTGAGTGTTGAGAATGACAATATTGTTTCCTTTGTCTGAGCGAGAGATAGTTATGTTATTGTTTCTTTGGAGAGAGGAAAGGGCAGTATAGAATTTTTTTGGGCAAGTTTTGAAGGACAAGGTGTTGATGATATTTGATGTTAATAAGTTCTTAACAAACTTTGACGTAAAAAGAGGTCTTTAGAAATAAAATTTAACAAAATTTATGATAATAGCGTATGGGTAAAAAACTCCTCTCCGGACCAGATTATTAACCTCTCAGACCATATTCTCACTAAGGATGAAAGTATCTTACTAGGATATGGACTTTCTTTTTCGATACAACAAAGTGATCCTTTGAAAAGGTTTTTCCTGGACTTTGATAATTGGAAGTTTAACAATCGTAATAATTCTTATAATTTTGACTTTCTTAAAGGCTTATTAACATCAAATATCATTAACACCTTGTCCTTCAAAACTTGCCCAAAAAAATTCTATACTGCCCTTTCCTCTCTCCAAAGAAACAATAACATAACTATCTCTCGCTCAGACAAAGGAAACAATATTGTCATTCTCAACACTCAAGATTATATTAACAAATGCAATACTCTGTTAGATGACAACAACACATATTCCCTTCTTACAAAAAACCCTTTAAAAAATTCACAAAACATCTTCAACCACAAACTTAAACAAATCCTTTCTAACTCTCCTTTACTACATAATGAATTAAAATCTACTCTCCCTAAACTCTCACAGTTCTACGGCATACCAAAAACACATAAACAAAACATACCACTCAGACCTATTATCTCCAACATTGACTCAACTACATACAAACTTTCCAAATGGATTGCTAACTGCTTAAAACCCCTCATAGGACACATCTCTTCTTCTCACATTTCCAACACTGAAGATTTCATTTCCAAGTCCAGAGACATTAACACTAATACCCACAGCCTTCTTAGTTTTGATGTTGTTTCCCTTTTTACTTCTGTTCCTGTCCCTCTTACTATCTCTCTCCTCGAACGCTTCATTTCTGAAAACAATATTAATCTTTCTCATCCCTTCCCTCTCATTAAACAGCTTATTCTCCTTACCCTTGAGCACAACTATTTCCAGTTTAACAACACTTACTATAAACAAAACAATGGTTTAAGCATGGGATCTCCCCTCTCTCCCATTCTTGCAAACATCTTTATGGAACTCTTGGAAATCTATCATATTCTTCCTCATCCTCTTCTAAATAATTCCTTTTGGTTCCGATATGTTGACGACATTTTTGCAGCCATTCCTGTTAACACCAATCCAAACGATATTCTCAATCATATCAACAACATCCACCCTAACATTAAATTTACCTTTGAACTTGCCAACAACAACTCCCTTCCTTTTTTAGATGCTCTCTTGACCTGGTCCCCTCATAATCATATACAATTCTCCATCTACAGAAAACCTACTGCTAACCCTAATTATATTCACTGGTTCTCTTCCCACTCACTAAACACTAAAATTGGCACTTTATCTTCTCTTTTCCTTAGAGCACTCAGGATTTGTTCCCCCCTCCATTTGCAATCCGAATTTAACTTAATTTCTTCAACATTTCGTAAATTATCTTATCCACACCACATCATTAATAATGCCCTCCGTAAAGCAAAGAACACCTTTTACACTAATCCAAGAAGACAAGACAACACACACACTTCATATCTCCCTCTACCCACCACATCTCACAACATGTGTAAAAAATTCCTACCCAAATCTATCATTGTTTCCTTCCTTCAATGTACTTCCTTTCAAAAAAAATCTTCAAACCTCGTACTCATTCTGATTCCTTACTTCCTCAAATGTGTGTTACAAAAAAATTCCTTGTGCCAACTGTAACAACCTATACATTGGAGAAACACATGATTTTCCCCGACGTAATTATCAACATAAATATGACCTTCTCCAAGATAACCCTAATTCTGCCCTTACCCTTCATAGATCCACACATAATCATAACATAAACATTAACCACATGACACCCATTATTCACATTGACAATCTACAACTTAGAAAACTTTCTGAATCCTATTGTATAACAAATTCCAACAATTACAATATACAAAGAAAAGACTCACACATAGATCCCATCATAAACAACATTCTGCACTCCTCACCTTTTTTCAAAAAAACTTAAAACCAAACTTTTGTAAATTAATTCAAAATTTGATATTTAATTAATATTTTCATTTAATTATTTTAATATGTGAATGTGTTTAATAGCAGCTGAAGGAGGACCTAGAATTTAAGGTCGAAAGCTTTTGCTACCATTCTAAATAAAATGGGGTCCCAAAATCTAAAATATTGGATCCTCCCCTTCAAAAGGAATCCACTAGTCTCTTTTAATTAAGGCATTGTAATCTTATTATTACTATTGGCGTCCTAAGCTATTTTGATTTTGAAACAATATATCATGCCTGTTAACAACATTCCGATTGTGGATTTCTATCTTAGGAAAAAATTTAAGGAATACATGGATTATATGATTTCTGCTAACACTAAGAAAGTTCAACTTCTATTTATTAAGGATTGTCTAAATAATTTAATAATACCTAAAACCCTTATACCTCATAGCGTTAAATTCAACAGATTTGAACCATTTCCAGATATCTTTCGTCACCTACTAATTAATAAGATATCTAACATCAAATTGGAAATAAAAACTACTTTCGGTAAATCCTTTAAAAAATTTAAAACGTTTCAAAATTCCTGGTATAATACCTTTCCAAACTCACTTGAAAAATTCACTGATTTGCTGAATCTGGCTCATGAGAAGAAGGATGAAATAATTTCCCGTAAAAAGAGGTCTTTAGAAATAAAATTTAACAAAATTTATGATAATAGCGTATGGGTAAAAAACTCCTCTCCGGACCAGATTATTAACCTCTCAGACCATATTCTCACTAAGGATGAAAGTATCTTACTAGGATATGGACTTTCTTTTTCGATACAACAAAGTGATCCTTTGAAAAGGTTTTTCCTGGACTTTGATAATTGGAAGTTTAACAATCGTAACAATTCTTATAATTTTGACTTTCTTAAAGGCTTATTAACATCAAATATCATCAACACCTTGTCCTTCAAAACTTGCCCAAAAAAATTCTATACTGCCCTTTCCTCTCTCCAAAGAAACAATAACATAACTATCTCTCGCTCAGACAAAGGAAACAATATTGTCATTTCTCCAACACTCAAGTAATTATATTAACAAATGCTAATACTCTGTTAGATTGACCAAAACTCATATCCCTTCTTTTACAAATAAACCTTTAAAAAAATTCACAAAAACATCTTCAAACCACAATTAAACAAATCCTTTCAACTCTTACTTCCTTTATACATTATATTGAAATTAAGAATCTACTTCTCCCTTTACTTCCTCACTAGTATCTACAGAGTCAGTAACCAAAAACAAAATAAACAATTATACATACCAACTCAGACCTAAGTTACTCCACATAGACTTCAACGTACATAATTCTAAACTTTCCAAATGGATTGCTAAGTGTCTTAAAAACCCCTCATATGGACACACTCATCCTTCTCACATTTCCAACACGTGAAGATTTCATTGTGCCGAAGTCCTTAGAGACATTAACTACTAATACCAACAGTTCCAATTCTAGTTTGATGTTGTTTTCCGCTTTGTTACTTCTGTTCTGCCCTCTTTACCTATTCCTCTCTCTCAACGCTCATTGGTCTGAAAACTATTAATCTTTCTCATCCCTTCCTCTCTTCATTTAAACAGCTAGGGTATTCTCGCTTACCCTGAGCAACAACTATTTCAGTTTAACAACACTGTATCATAAACACAAGAGTTAAGACATGGGATCTCCCCTGCTCTCCCATTCTTGCAAACATCTTTTATGGAAACTCTGGAAAGTCTATCATATTCTCCTCATACAACTCTTCATAATAATTGCCTTTTGGTTCCGATATGGGTTGACGCATTATTAATGCAGCACATTTCCTGTATAAACACCAATCCAAAAAGACGATTTCTCAATATAATTCAACAAACATCCACCCTACATAAAATTGATCTATTGACTAGCCAACCAACTCCCTTCCTTTGTAGGGATGCTCTCTATGACACTGAGGTCCCCTCATATCATATACAATTCTCCATCTACAGAAAACCTACTGCTAACCCTAATTATATTCACTGGTTCTCTTCCCACTCACTAAACACTAAAATTGGCACTTTATCTTCTCTTTTCCTTAGAGCACTCAGGATTTGTTCCCCCCTCCAATTGCAATCCGAATTTAACTTAATTTCTTCAAATTTTCGTAAATTATCTTATCCACACCACATCGTTAATAATGCCCTCCGTAAAGCAAAGAACACCTTTTACACTAATCTTCAAGAGACAAGACAAACACACACACTTTCATATTCTCCCTCTACCCACCACATACTCACAACATGTGTAAAAAAATTCCTACCCAAATCTATCATTGTCTTCCTCCAAGGTGTACTTCCTTTTCAAAAAAATCTTCAAACCTCGTACTCATTCTGATTCCTTTACTTCCCAATGTGTGCAAATCCCTGTATGCCAACTGTAACAAACCGTATAATTGGGAGAAACACATGATTTTCCCCCGACGTAGAGTTATCAACATAAATATTGACCTTCTCCAAGATAACACGTTCTATTTCTGCACCTTACCCTTCATAGTTACCACACATAATACATAACTAAACAGGTAACACATTTGACACCATTTTCACATTGACAATCTACACTTAAAAACTTTCTGAATTCCCTATTGTATAACGAAATTCCAACATTTATTTACAATTAATACAGAAGACTGACATAATAGAGTCCCTATTGAAGAACATCACGCACTCCCAAAAAAAATGACCCATACTCCCAAACCTAGTAAATTAATTTCAAAATGTGATATTTATTATTTTATATTTTTGGATTTTTATTAATATATATATGAGATATAACAAGCAGCTGAAGAGAGGACTAGAATTATATGGATCGAAAGCTTTTGCTACCATTCTTAAATAAAATTTATAGAATAAGATATCTAAGAAAATTTTCTTTCATATTATTCAAAAGGAATCTACTAGTCTCTTATAATTAAGGCATTATAATCTTATTATTACTATTGGCGTCCTAAGCTATTTTGATTTTAAAACTATATTATATAATATATATAATATATAGTATATTAATATATATATATTGTACAAACCATAAATAATGAATATTAATTAAACTGGTATATAGTTATTTATATTTAACAGAATATATATATTAGGTATAAGTAATATATATATATATTAGGTATATACATATAGTTATATATATATATAAGTATATGTATTATATATATTATATATATATTATAGTATATATTATTATATATAATATATATATATTATAATATATATATATATATTATTATAACTATTTAAATGGATAGAAAAAGTCACTCAAATGATAGATTTATCTGTGAAATTAATATATCTAAAAATTTAGAAAAAGAATAGAAATGTTAATTGAAGTTAATAATATATTATATATATATATATATATATATATATTATATATATATATGAGATAATATATATATAGTATATAAGTATTATATATATATATTATATATGATAAAATATAGATAAGGAAACTGTGCTCCGACGGTTCTTCTCCCTTCA
>JABUQX010089083.1:15000-20000 GCA_015478945.1 Trachelipus rathkii | reverse complement strand
ATCGATTAGTAGACAGATCTACTCGATGAAAGAATAGAACGAATGAGAAGATAATTTTTACCATACTAGTGCACTCACACACATACTATAGGTCCAAAAATAACCAACCCTGCCAGTATACTATAGATCCGAAAAACTACCTATGCCATAAGACTACGGTCGCATAAAACATTCCAGCTGTCGCCTAATACTATGTCTATCGGCTTTAGAACGAGATGATTAATGTCGAAACCAACACTAGGCGCATAACACTTTATGAAACAATGCACCTGCGCTTAACGTACGGGCTAGTGATATTGAACCAACCTCAATGCACGGCTGAGATACTGGTCGAAAACTACGGCGTCATTAACCCGGTAATGTCGCGATACTGTATACGTTGGCCAATCGGCGATGGTAATGTTACAAAAAAACAAACTCACCGCACATGGACTATAGACTCGAACAAAATAAAACCTGCGAGCAACATAGACGCGTATTGTCGAAATCGAATAAAACACTGCGCACATAGCACTTAAATATGCTACCGATAAAATGAAATCCCTGGGATTATAGACTGATGTTGAAGAACAAACGGCATCTGACGAAATTAGACTATAGCTTATTATGTAAATCAAAAGCATGCGCAACAGGACTATGTCAGATACACAAATCACACGCGCAATTAGGCTATTATGAGTCTATGTCAAAAAAGTCAACTCGTCAGAAACAGCAACAATACTAACGCTGCTCGCAGAGACCTTATTGTGTCGGTGAATAAATACAAGTTAATGCTGCATACGATGAAAAAACTCTCTCTCTCGTAGAAACTAAATTAGTTCAGACTAGTTTCGAGTAAAAAATTCAAAGCACATGTGACATTAGACTATGTCGAAAAAAATAAAAAGCTACGCGCAGGTCCATTAGTATCCATATAATGATTACAAAAAATAACAAAACACAACATGCACATCTAGGACACGTAAATAGCCTCGTAGCCTGAGAAACATAACCAACTTGCGCAGAAATGACTATTTTTGAAAGACACAAATCCAGTCGCTTCATAGGCTAGTATGTCGGTTTAGCAACAACCAAAGAAACTCACTGTGCATCTAGGAACTTATGTCGTAATAACAACTCAACCGCGCATAAGCTATGTCAAAACCAAAAATGCACAATAGCGCCATATATGTCGAAAAAACTGCAATGACAACCGTCGCATCTCGCATTTGCGCATAATGAAATAATCAGCAGACTCGTGCTTTAACATTAAAAATAGCTCCCTAGGAATGTATTAAGAAAAATTGCTCGAAGAGTATGCTGCAATTGTACATAATGTTGTGGAAAATCACAATACGCAAAGCAATAATGTAACGAATTTGAGAGAATATTTAGTCGAATTTATATACAATAGTCGATTGCGCAACGAACTGTCGGAAAAAACATGCCCATCACTAGCGCATATGACTAAAATATGTGTTATACAGAAATGTGTGTATCTACTGATATTAACGTAATCATTATAGTAAATATATAGAATAATATATTACTGTATATTTATATTTTAAAGGTCACTTTTTGCAGAATAGCAAAAGAAAAATTATCAAAGAACCATTCTTAGAAAACATCTATTTACAAACAGCGCGACTTTTAAGTCGCTATTCGAAAATTATCAAAGAAAAATGTTTAAGCACACCTTACAACAAAAAATCAAAGAAAACGAAAAAGTTTACTAGTGTAACAATCCATTTGAGCGACATAGTTGGACTAATCATCTTTAGAATAATGCCTAGTTAGTCATCAAAACTCCTGATGCAAGGAAAAACCTCTTAAAGTTTTGCCTTATGACTCAACAACTAATATTGAAACCAAATCTTTATAAAATTATTGAATAATATTCAAAAATATCCAAAATAAACTAGGCAGATCTTAAAAATTGCAAACATTAAACCAACACTATTAAATAATATTAGTTGTATGACTGCTTGCACAGTCTAGAATTTTACAGATACAAATCTTTAACAAGATTTATTGAATAGGTTTGGTCCAATGTTTTGCATTTTCATGAGATATTCGCTACATGAATCGGAATCGATCGAATTCTGGGAAATCATCGTAGATTCATCGCTGTATTTCAATTCAAATATTCTTTTGTTGTTGTTTTTGTTTTTTTTATTACATCTGATCACACACTCTTTCGTATTACACGGAAATCCGTGCTCCATCGCACCCCCGCCCACTAAGATGAGATAAAATCAGTGTGGAATGGCGAGAAACGAGAGCTATAAAAATTTCGTATGACAGGTTTGCGCTTGAATGATGCTATTTAAGTTTTCCAACATTAACGTATGCATTCTTCTATACTTATTAACTCCTTTAGCACCAAAGCTATACTCTCATCCTTTAAAGATGTATTAATGTAGATTTCTACAAATTGCAAAATTATTTGGAGTCAGTGAACGTACAATTTGAGAATTAAATAGCTGGAGTTGCATAGCTTGAAGTCCTCATATTTGCAAAATCAAAGGCTTTTCCTGTCTCTCACAAGACCTCAGTGCTGCTAAGTCAGCTAACGAAACTCGTCCTGTAAAAAATAAGGAACGTCACGAAACCTTACCATATTGTTCGATAAAACTGATTAAACTTTGTAGTATCAAGTATAGACCAAAAAGGAAATTTGAAATTGTTAGCTATCGAACACCACCAGGTGTCATTAGTTAATAACCACCGGCTTCTTTAGTATACTTTTACAAAAATAATATCTGTTACGCAATCACACTGTAATGAATAAAATTCATTCTCCGAAGGTATATCAAGATAATACTTGACTATAGAAGATACATGCGTTAGTCTATAACTCACAAATAACAAGTCGTTACAAATGTCACATTGATGATTAACTCTAATTTACATCACCTGGTTTTATCGGCTAGGTGAGTGTGTACGAGTAAAGTATTAACACATTATTATATAAACTAACACTTTAACAAAAGCTAGGCAAGGGAAGTATTCTATTTAAGACAAGCACCACTTATACTTTTCATCGAACGCAGAACATTAAATAAAACATTTTATTGTAACTGACGAGAGTTTCGGCATTAGCACGTCTTTAAACCGCTCACTGAGGTGTTCTATCACAAACCGAAAAAAGCCATTTGATTTCGAATATAATAGATTCCAGTGGCATATCAACCCCACATGATTTTAGTTACTCAAACAGTGTTTACGGCTTCACTGATTTATCCTCTAAATACTTACAAGTTATTAACAAAATAACAACTATAACACTCTTCTTAACGATAAAGATTAGCTGGCGCAGCAGGTTTATATAATTGAAAGATACGTATTTATGAAAACCAAAAAAGCATATTCAGCGGCAAAACATTTCAATTACGAAATATTTTAATGCGAAAATCATTGCCAGAAATTTTGATACTATTAATATATCAATAATAATATTGTATATATTTATATAACATCACTATTATATAAGATATAATTAATATACGTATGTATAATACTACATTACTACATATATACTATATAAAAATCAGTATTATACTTATATTAGTATGCTTTATCCTATTATTGATTAATAAGTTATAGTTATAAATATTAAACTATTATTTTTATATTTCTATATCTATATATATACTTATATATGCTACACTCCACAATGACACCTACATGATAGAACAAAAC
Source organism: Trachelipus rathkii (assembly GCA_015478945.1). NCBI lineage: Eukaryota > Metazoa > Arthropoda > Malacostraca > Isopoda > Trachelipodidae > Trachelipus > Trachelipus rathkii. The sequence goes on along the minus strand of JABUQX010089083.1, from coordinate 16,319 downwards.
ATTGTAGAATGATAGGTGGCTGCAGTTCTACACGCTAATAACACACAAAAAAACACGCTCTACAACCTACTGCCCACACTAATACTCACTTATACAACCCTATCTCACCAAGTTAACATATTACGTAACCGTGAACCTTTCCGCAATCCGTCTAATTATGCAAACAAATCTCTAAACAAACACACAGCCCCCACACAGGGCAACTCCTTCTTATAAAACCTAAATAACACATTATACACGACACATAGCTGAATATTTAAGGAAACTGACAATACAAACAATAATATCAATATAAAATGAACATCACAAAAGAAATAAGCACCTGAATTCGACTCTCATCCTTCTAACAGCGCCGATAGTCATTCTGTTGGACCAATAATCATTATTGTATTGTGGGCCTACTCCAACTCCCAAACAACTGCTAATATTAATAATTACTCTCAGTTTTAAACTTTCAACCAGAACACGGTTCAAAAAATATCTGCATACATAAATGCAACTCAGAATTCAAACACAGGTAAGATTTGATGTTCTCTCTGTCTCGAGGTGTTTCCATACTAATCTTCGTCTCAGAGCGATCTCTTGGCGACATATATCACAAATTTAAAGCGAATCATTTGCGATGGAGCGACTGCAGGACCGGTAGGGGTATCTTTCGACTCGAGATAATGGCCAACTCTGAAGAGGAATGGCCACGTCAGCGCGTCGAGAAAGTAAAAGTAATGTAAGTAAGTATAGTTAATATAATAAAATATTATAATAATATAAATAATATAATATATTTAAATATTATATATATATAGTATATATAATCTATAAATAAATTAAATGAATTAATTATATTTTGGTTTCTTTTGAACTAATTTAACAAACCATGAAATCTTCCGGTACGAATGTATAATAGTTACTAATAATATACGTGTATAATTTAACAGTAACTATTAATATTATATGTCAGACCTTTTTTAATCTTAAATATATATAATATTATAATGATAAGTATAATATTTATATATAAGTAAATATATTAAATATTATATTAATATATTAAATATATCATTATAATATATATAATCAATTAATAATATATTATAATATAAGCCATTATGTAGTATCTATTATAATCTCAATAAGAACAAACATCTTATTGATAAATATATACATTAAAAATATATAAATATATAACTTAAATTATCTTATAAAATATATATAATTAATAGTACTAATTAATATGTATATTTAGTGAATATTATATAATTTGTAAGTAATACCCTCATATGAACTATTTTCCTATTATGCTGCGATCAATTCTAGGACTT
>JABUQX010089083.1:0-10000 GCA_015478945.1 Trachelipus rathkii | reverse complement strand
AATAATATTATATAATATTTAATAGTATAATAATATAATATTAAATAATATATTATATTAATATATATATATATATATATATTATATATATTAATTATAATATTACTATATATATATATATATAATTATAAATATATTAATAGTATATATATCTAAATATAATATAGAATATTAATATATAAAAATGATATATAAATAGTATATATAGTATATATATATATTATATATAATATTTTAAGTTATATAATATGGATGACTTATATAGTATTCAAATATATATATAGTCAATAGGAATTATATATCTTTATAAATAATTAAACTATAAGTGATATAATACCGTATCTTTATAATTATATATATCCGCAAACGGAGTATTCTTCTATATATATTTAAATATAATAATTATATATATAATTTATTATAATATATTATATAATATATATTTTATATATAAATAATATTATATATATATATATATAATAGTATGAATATATATTTAAAAATATATATATATATATATATATATATATATATATATTATATTATTTAATATATATTATTAATATAAATAATATATATATATATATATATATTTTTATATATTGTTTATTATACATGTATTTAAGTATATATTATATATATATATATATATATAATTTATATATATATATATATATATATATATATATTATATAAATATATTATGAATAATATATTAATATAATAGTGTTTATTTATAATGTGTGAGTGTGAATGAGTGTGTGAGTGTGTGTGTGTGTGTAGGTGTGTATGTGTAGGTGTGTGTGTGTGGTAAATTGTTTATAATGTTATTTTTTAAAAATATTTTATGTTAATAAATATTTAAATATCTCTGGTTGGACCTTTTTAAAAATTATTATAGAGAATGATTAAATCTCTGAACTGTAAATACATTTCTTATTTTGTAATATTTGCTTATATTGATATGTCTTTTTAAGTAAATGATTATATATAATATTTATGTTATGTTATAAAGTATCTTTTTATATTATTAATATAAATGGTAGTATACTTCGGTTTAAAAAAAATACTTATAAAAAATAAAATGTTAAGCTAAAATTAATTGAGCTCTGGCGTTTCTGTATTTTATTTCTTTTTTATACGGAGAGAGAAATTCTGTTCGTTTTTAAATGTGTTTTTCAATTAAGTATTTTTCCTAATGTAAAAAATTTATAAAATATAATGTTTGTACATATTGAAAGATAGTTGACAAAAAACTTGTAATTTGCGAACAGAAAATTGGTTTTGACTGAAAATTGCATGTATGCAGCGAATACATGACAAAGGTGAAAATATTGCAATTAAAGTTTAACTTCATGTTTTTAAAGTTGTTAAATATAATAGGAAGCGTTTTTCAATAAAATGATTCTATTCTTTCCAATTCAACATCGCGTTTTATTTTACACTACCAGAGAGAGAGAGAGAGAGAGAGAGAGAGAGAGAGAGAGAGAGAGAGAGAGAGGAGAGAAGATGACGGAGAGAGAGAGAGAGAGAGAGAGAAGAGAGAAGAGAGAAGAGAGAGAGAGAGAAGAGGAGAGAGAGAGAGAAGAGAGAGGTAGAGAGGAGAGGTAAGAGAGAGAGATGAAGAGGAGTAAGAGAATGGAGAGAGAAGGATAAGAGGAGGAGAGAGACTTCATAATAGTTACTACATGCAGACCCAGTGAAAGCAGAAGTAACGAAGCTAACAAAATGAGAGAGAATAACTATCTAGTCAACCACTAACACTACATAAGGTGTAGACTGTTTTAGCCAGGGACAAGCAGATAAAAGAGGCTCCAGGCATCGCGCCCATCTATACAAAAGATGCATGCTCACCAAGCTCCGGTCTACCGTTACATACAACTTCACCAAAAGAAAAACCCACGAGGATTGAATTCACGCCCACAAAAAAGCTCATCTCGGTCCAGACTACTCCCGCTTGTCGGGCTGCTCTCGCTCTGCTTTTATCATCAGAAGCCATAGCTTTACCGCCAGCAAAGAGACCGAGCTCTTCCGCCTGCAAAGGCCTAGCTCATCCGACTGCAAAAAGTCTAAGCTCTTCCAACTAAAGTCTCGAGGGACTACGAATTGGTGACTACAAACTTGAAGTGGCAACTCATGATGTAGGATAGAGAGTAAAAATAACTCTTACTAGCAATGCTTGCCTACTTAGTATAGAGTATATAAGGGAGAAACATGATATAGATAGGAAGATACTAAATATATTATATATAATATCATATATATATAGTAATATATATAGTATATATATATATATATATAATACTTAAGATTTTACTTTTGCGTATAACTAATAAGTGAGTAAGTAGTAATTTTTTTTTATAATATATTTAGAGAGAGTATAATTATATAGAGGAGCTGATTATTATATTTATAAATAATCTAAGCATGGTATATATATATATTTATTTTTAATATATATATATATCATATAATTTTTATAATAGTATAATATATTATATATTATATTATATTATATATATATATTATATATATATAGTATTTTTAGAGGAGAGTGTATATATTATTTATATATATTAATATATATTATATATATATAATATAGTATATTTATAGTATATATAAGATAATATATACATATATATATATAGTATATATAGTATTAAGTTAGTTATATATATATACATTATATATATTAACATTAAGAATAATATAATTATTGATATAATTATTGATTATATACTATTATATTAGTATATATATATATATATTACTATTTATTATAATATATTATGTAATATATAAAATAATACATTATATTTATATTATACTTAAGAATTTATTTTACAGTCACCAGCTTTAATATAATAAATAAGAAAAAAAAAAAGAAAAAAAAAAAAAATACAAAAAATAATTTTTATGTATATATACATAACATGTATATAATATAAAAATTAATTATATATTATTATAGTATAATATTATATTGACGATATATATAGTATATATATGATATATAATACTTATATGAAGTATAGTATATTATATATATATATATTGATATATGATATAATATTATTATATATTATATTACATTATATTATATAATATAATATCACTTATATATATGAATTATATCAATAATATATAAATTATATATATATATAAATTATATATTTATATATATATATGATATTAATAAATATATAGTTAGATCATATAGGTAATATATGGATGATGTAGCTGCTCAGTCGATTAATAATTTATATTTAATTATTTGATGAAATTAGAAATATAATATTGTACGAATAATTATATATATATAATAATAGTATTATAATATATATGATATATATAGTTAATATTAATAATATAGCTATATAAGTAAAGTATAAATGTATAAATTGAGATAAAGTGAAAAGTATGGTTGTGAAGACTGGGTATTGGTCATGTATGGGAAAGGATGAATGGATAGTAGTGTTGGTTAAGGAGTGTATAGGTGGGTGAATGAGGTATGACGGGTGAGGGTGTGTTGGGAACCGACCGGCTGGTGACCGAAGGGAGAGATCAGAACGTGGGGTGAGTCGGGCCAAAACGAGTGTCAAAAGGAGATGAAAGTGAGTAAGACCAGAGACCCGAGAATGAAAAAGGTACATGATAGGAGAGAATGGCGGGTTTTGTATGGGGGCATGGTTAGTGGCCCTACCTGGGCTCAAGGCGGATGAACGCCTTACATTGACGATTAAACCATAGTGAGGTGTCCGTCAGCGGATCCCATGATGCTCTAGGGTGGATTTTCTGTTCTATGCCGTAGCAGATCACCTAATTAATGGTACTAGAAGGGGGGCGGTAAGTGCTCGAGCAGGACTTTCTTTTCGACGTTTGCTTCAATGTTCTCCTACTTGCATTTTCTTTTCCGATCTTTGTACAGCAACTATTTTACCCCATCTTGGGGCAAAAGAGGGAAGCGGAAGAAAGAAAAGAAAGAATATATGATAATATATATATTTATAATATATGAATATATAATATTACTAACTCACTCTCACTATATATATATATATATTATTAGAATATAGTAAGTAATAAATTAGTATATATATATCTAAGATTATTATTAATAGTATAGTATATATATATATATTTATACAGTAATTTAATAATAATATTAATACTTATATTATAATAATATACTATATACTATATATTTAATATATTATCATATCTTTTAATTTTCTCTCAACAAGCTATTTTATTTCCCAACCAGCTAAACTTATCTTTATCTGGGAGCTTACAAATTGGGCGCAGGGATTCCGGCCATAGTTGAAATCTTTGGTGAAGAGTAACCAGAAGTATCAATGACATTGCATGTCGAATTGAGGGAATCACGTATATGCGAAAACTATAGAAGTACTGGATATATTCTGTGAAAACTTTATGTGAAAAACTAATAGCCTAATTATTGTGGGCACTCTGGTGTCCGCGAGCACTCACGAACGAGAGTATTGGAGAAGCTTCAGAGTCGAAGAATCGAACACGCACGCCACTCACATCGCATATGTCTAGAGTATATAACAGCCATGCACTCACTCACTCACATAGATTTAATTAAACTTGGACAGAAACTTTAAGGTAAGGATGGTACTTTCTACGAGATCAGATGCATCTCATATCTTAGGAGATATTGAATGTATCTGAATATAATCATGTGTCATTTCTCTCGCTCTTTTAATCATATATTGTGCCGTTTTTTGCTATTTTTTTGATAATTCAATTTAACAACTAAAAAGAATTGAGATTTGCGCACAAATAATGGTTACTTACTGCGTACAAGAAATAGGGTTTTTGTAAATTTGCGACTTATATCACACATCTTAATATATATACCTGAAGCATATATTTTCTGTTGAAAATTATAATGATTGTAAGAAGCGTGGTTATTTAATATTTTTGAATTGTCATTGGAAAAGTTTACATATCGATATATGTTGATATAAAGGGAGTTGGCAATTTAATACACTATTCCTATTTGGAAAGTTTATAAATGGTAATTCTTTACTTTTAGAACGTCTTAGATTACGACTCTAGAATTTTCATTCCTAATTGACTACAAGACAGTCTTAGACTAGTAAAATGAAATGTTACATTCGCTTTTGCATAGACGGTCTATTTAGAATTGTAAGAATTATTGCATTCTTTAGCACATAGACGGCCTTAGAGGTTGTAAGAATTAGCTACTTGCTTTTAGCAATAAGCAACTTAGTCTTGCAATTGTAAGAATTTCTTCATTCTTTGGAAATAAGATAGTCTACCAAATGATAAAAACTCTTCATAAAAGCCGAAATATTCTTTAAAATTGTTAGACTTATTCAAAAGTTCTATAACTTAAGAAATTTCTAATACAAAATTTCAAGATATAACGCTTTTCAATTATCTTTGGCGACACTCTAAATTTGTGTTTAGTTCGACTTAGAATTTTTATTTGAGTTCCTCCTTATTGAAAAGGAGAGAGAGAGAGAGATTATTTTTGAATTTCTAACTCTGTGAAAAAAAAGGTTGGAATTTTTTTATCCGCGAAAGTTCAACGACAAGGAAGTTAGACTTCTTGACGAGTAAGAAATAGGTAAACATTATTAATAAATTTTTATCTTTCCAACTCTGACAAAAAAGTTAGAATTATTTTTTGAATATTTCTAACTTGGTGAAATAAGATTGGAATTTATTTTTTTGAATTTATCATTTGTGAAAAAAGTTCGAATTTTTTTTGAATTTCTAACTCTGAAAAGAAAAATATTTTTGTTTTGTTTATACGATATGGTACTCTTTGAAAGTTAATTTTTTTCTTATTTTTTTTCTTTTTTGTTTTTTTGTATTGGATGTGCCAAGAATGTGAGATAACTTTGTCTAGTGAAAATTAGTTTAATAGAGAGGTTTGTCATAGCTCAACAGAGTTTTCTGACCTTGAAACTATTTCATTTTATACTACTTTTAAGTAGCAGTAACCTTTTAAAGGTTAAGTAGTAAGGCCCATAACTTGCATTCTGGTGATTTTTTTATTTCGGTATTTAACGAGTTTATAGTGCATATTTGGGTTAGTTTTTTAACATTTTGATAGATTTATTGGTAAAATGACTTCTGACGACATTGCCTCTGACTCTGAACTTTTGAATGCTTTAGAGGAAACAATTCAGTCTGACATAGGTCTAGTGGATTCTAATGCCTCTACTGAGGAGAAACAGAGTATTCTTGCTTCTGTAAAATATCTCCTTTAAGAGTGGCAAGAGGTGTAATCAAGCGAAAAGTAACATTGTTATTGAAGCCTATTCTTAATGCTGAGTTGAGTGACTTAAATGTCTCATCAGCATTGGAGGAGGTGTCATTAAGGCTCAAGAGATTCGAAGCCATGATGCTGATATTGAGGCAAAAATATGCGCATCGGGAATCCTGAAGTATGATCAGAAAATTTTAAATGAAGAGGTGATTAAAACTTCACATTATCACATGCAGATAATGAAAGTAGTTAACAGTGTCACTCCCACTTCACATGACAAAGTTCAACCTTCTCCAAATTCTCTTCATTCTCAGGGGGGGACTCTGTTTACAACGTAGGGAATTGAACTCCTATCAACTTAGAAACTTTTATACACAACAACACAGAGCATAAAATTTCTGCTCTTAAAGTTGGCAAATACATTATCGGGTGAGGGAGATCGTTTTCTTTTTTAACTTCTTTTCATTTTTTTATCATTCCAAAAACGTTTTTGGCTTTAGGAAAGACATAACAAATGCGAAGCAAAATGCAGTATCTAAATCTCACTTCTCAAGATTATGCACTAACAGAGTTGAACACCTGGCCATAATTAGATGAAAATTTATTCTGCTGGCTATGGAAATATTTGAAGGATCTGTACCTTGGTAAGCCTTTATTAATAGATTCTCTGTTTCCATAAGAAGTGATCCGCTGGCTCACTAAATTCTAGAATGAAAAAATTAGACAACGTTTCGGCTCTTTCATTTCAAGATAGTAAGAGCCTACATTCCACGAACTTTAATAGAGTTTTCGATATAGTTTATTGGTATCTTGAAATTCGGCCGGAAAATAAAATTGATAAGTTCATCTCATAGTCGTAAGTGTGGCCTTCCAATTTTATTCGTGAACTTAAACTCATTACTCAAGAAGAGTACCCATCTGTGAATGTAATTTTCTCTCATTATAACAATGTGTTGAAATCTTTTGAGAAAACGAAGGCTAAATTTTCTTCCTCCGGATTTAGTAAAAATCCATCTCGTTCCTCTTCTTCCACAACAAAGAAAACTTTCTCATATAACACTTCTTCCAAATCTACTGAAATTTCGAAGAAACCTTCTATTAAGTCAGATAATTCGCCCAAGAAGGACGAGTGTGTATCTGCATCTACTGCTGCGACTCCGTGCAAACTATGTCAGGGAAAACACTTCATGACTTCTTGTACCGTCTTCACCACTCCTAAAAATTGGAGAGAGCAATGTATACAGCTGGGTTTGTGTGCTAATTGTTCCAGTTCCAAACATGCTGCCAACAGCTGTCCTGCTAAAAATATGGATTTAAGCCGTCCCTGTGGATATTGTAGAAAACAGTGCTCATTAACAGCTTCTCTGCCCCTACGGAGACAAAGGCCAAAATGAAAGAAGCAATATCGTTGAGCAGTCACTATTCTGAAGAAACAACCGTACCCTACATCTTCTAGCATCTACATATGACTATTCTGATGAGTTATGACGAACCAAAAACAGGACTTCCTGTGCATATAATACTGGAAAATTACCTCTTCTAACATATTTTCTCTCAAACGGATTTTCAAACCTCAAAAAAGATAAAACAGAAACTGTCAGAGTTCTTCTAGATCTTGGATCAAAGAGCGCTCCTATTTTTAAAATATCAAAATAACAGTACCAAAAAAAACTAGGAGTAAGTTTTGAAACTCTTCCTGTATATAACAACACTGTTAAAACTTTTCTTGGGGGAACAAGTTTAGGTCTATGCGCTCTATAGAAGTAGAACTTAATTGTTTGTGTCAACCAGTTTATAAAGGTGGCTGTTTTGATAGATCCTGAAACTGATATGGTTTTGACGTGAATGGGCTTGATGAGGGGCCATTCAATAATATCCTTGGAATGGACATAGCGTAGCAGATCAGTTTTATATTGGTAAACATACTAATAGTGTCAATAATATTGATGGACTTTTAGGCATTGATGTACTCTATCTTTTCAAACATTTATGTACTATTTTTTGTATAAAGGGTAGGGCTTTAGAGACATGCCATGGAATAATTCCTTTTGGACCTGTTCAGGTCCTTTTTTAACAGTCCGTTTCCAAGAATCCATATTTTTCCGCGGTAGTGATATCTGAATCCTAAGATGATTGATGAACTAAAACGAATTATATTTGACTAAAGGACAACAAAACTTTGTCTCATCTCTTCTTCAAAACTAATTCTTCAGTGAAAACATCCAAATAACAACGTAAAATCTTATTTTAAGAACAACACCTACTTATTTTTTAGAATCCTCTTTATATACCCATAAGATCTGGGAGTAGCTGCAAAAGCACTCGGTTTCAAAGTTGCCACTCTCTTCGATGGCATCAAAGAAGAAATCATCTGGGACTTCATGTCTGAGGCGAAAAAATCATGGCATCCTATTTGATTGGTGAGAGGGCAACGTATCATATAGGAGCTTTCATTGGTACAAAAGATTATTTTTAGAAGATGTCCCATCTAACCATCAAGTGGCACTTGCCACTCTTCATCGCGTTAAGAAACGGCTTGACAGTCAAGGCCTCACTTCCGCCTATGGAGAGGTCTTTCAGCAGTATTTGAGAGAAGGAATCAATAGAGATGTAACGAGTGTCTTCCTCAAAGATTTTATCTTTAAATTTATATCTGGATTCCTCATCGTCAGGTCATTAAAACAGCTTCTCAAATTACAACAAAATCAGGCCGGTCTTCAAATTGTTGCTATGAGGTTGGTGGGTTGCCCGTCATTGAATCAAGCCTCATATCCAGGAGTATATTTGATGGCGTCTCTTCTTTACGCTATTCACTTATTTCTTTCCCACGAGTAACTAACAATTATATATGTTCTTTCAGACATCTCAATAAGCCTTTTCTCCAAATTCAGCCTCAAACTGGAGAGGATAGAAATAGGTTTCTGTTTTTTTTGAGAGGGTGGAGTTGACACAAACTATCGTTATGCCACAATCATATTTGGCTTATCAGTAAGCTCTTATGTACTAGGAGGCGGTTATTAAACATCACTCGCAAAAGTATCCTATTGACCTGTATACATCTATTCTTATGAAATAAATTTTATATAGTGGGATATCTTGATTTATTACAAATTCATCTTTAGATGATTTCTGAGACAGCATCTACCATCAGCTTAACACTCCAGTATGAAGTGAAGGAGGCTTCAATTATGGCATCGTGGAACTCCAAATCATCTCACTGATCTCTCAGAGAACTTATTATTCAATATGAGAATAAGCTCTCCACTCATTAGAGTGTGCTGAGGAGAGAGTGTTAGAATATTTATTTGATACGCCAGACGATTCGCTTAAGATATGTGATTTTTATACTCTCTGGAATTGTTAATTCAAGAGGCAGTTGTTATCGGAAATCTCTAAGATTTTCGATCCCCTCTCTTTTTTTCTGACCGGTAACATCGAGGTCATTTACCTGATGAGTAAGAAGACATGGGAAAGAGAGATGAACTGGGATGATTGAAAATCGAACTTGCATATGAAGAATCATGGAATAAAGCTCAAAGTCAGGAATTTATATCTTCTCTTTAAGAAATATTATCCGTATCCCACGATACTTGTTCGAGTCCTCGACTACACATGTAACTTTGAAATATATTGCTGGCGTCACAACCAGCACGCAATGTTATTGAGTTTTTCGGTTTTATGTTTCTTCCGACATTAATGACCCATCTCTACTATGGGCCAAAGAAAAGG
>JABUQX010089082.1:0-23170 GCA_015478945.1 Trachelipus rathkii | reverse complement strand
TAATAAATATGATATATAAATATATATATATATATAAATATATATATGATATAATATGGCTATTAATAAGTGGTTGACTCCAGGAGGCGAAAATCAATAATTAATTTCGTATTAATAATTTAGGCGCGGTAAATAATAAATTTTTGGTAAGTCGAACTATTCTAAACCTTAAAAGAACCTACTAAACCTACCTTTACCAACCTTTAGAACCTTAACCTATATTAAACTAACCTAAGTTTAACCAAACCTGACTTTAAATGCCATGTATTATATATATAGTATATAGAAGTATTATATATATATATATAATATTATATATATAATATATAATAATATAGATATAGTATAATATATATAATATGAAAATATATATATAAATATATATATTATATGTACTGATATAAATGAAAATAATAAAAAATCATGTTCTTTTAGAAAAAGTTCGAAAAAAGTCTCGTTTTAAAAAAAATAGTTGTTGCTGTTGAGTGCTAATTATAAAATATTTGGCTCTAACACATGAAACATCAAGTCAATAAAAAAAAAATTAAATATTGATTTAAATTTTAACAGCAGCTTCATTTCACCATTCTATTATTTTTGTGATTTCTTTACCACATTTTTATTTAATAATATAGTATATAATTATTATATATACTTAGTATAGTATATGTATATATTATATTATATATATTATATATATATTATATATATATATAATATAATATAATATATATATATATAATTATATTTATTATATTCACCTTAATAGAGAAAATTTTTTTTTTATTAAATCACTTTTCCATTCGTATAAATTTACATTAAGTTTAAGCTTATCACGTAGCGGCAGATGAATTGAAAAACATAAGATACAATAAGAGTTTTCCAAATTTTTACCAGTTAGAGTACAAATACATTAAATAGTACATATCAAGAAAGCATATCAGGAAAAAATCTATTTGTCAGAAGCGGGACAAGGAAGATAGGACTGGCCTGGAGGACAACTGGGACGCTCTACTCAAAGGAGGTGGTTATGTGCACTAGAGCGCGAATAGTTTCAGTCCAACTAGATCTTAGGTAAGGAGATACACGCAACAGTTAGATCGGCAGATAGAGATAATGAGTCAGTGAGGGCGGAGTAATTGATATAACGGAAGAACTTTATAGACTGCCCCCTGTCCAAACAAGATCTAGAAGTATTAAACCACCCTTTGATATATTTAAATTCCTATCCATTAGTGACAATAGAAACTTAAGTAGTTTCTTAAGAAACTTAAAGTTTTCTTAAAAAACTAGACTGTGTATGAAATCAAAAAGGTTCTTTAGAGACTCAACCTCTTAGAAGCTTGCTTGGAAAGAGAATTTGATCCTTCCAGAGAAAGATCAAGAAATAATGAAACAACCGTTAATATTTTTCGAAGGTGTTATTTGAATGTGTTTCAAAGGAAGGTGCAAATATAGAATCGAAAGAATAGTTGGAAAGTTGAAAAATGATAACAAGTAGAAATAAAAAATAAGAAAAAAATAGAAAAAAATATAAATAAAAATTGAAGAATTATTTGAGAATAATTCATGTTTCCTCTTGCTTAAATTAAAAAAGCAGGAGACAAAGCTGTTTGATTATCCAGTTGCTCCGAATCTTTCCTAACATCATCCTGTTGCGTAGTTTTCGCTTACAGACTTGACATAAAAGATCAATGAATAAGGTAATACGTATCAAAAAGAAAAAAATAGAGATGGATAATTTTTTTGTAGAATTATATAAGATTAGGCAGAAAAATCATCTTTAAAAGAAATAGAAAAAAAAAAAAATAAAAAATATAAAGGTGGAAATGATATCAAGTAAAACATATGAAAGAAAAAAAAATAAAAATTAAAAATAAAAAAATAAAGAAAAAAAATATAAATAGAAAAAAAAAAAAAAAAAAAAAAAAAAAAAAAAAAAAAAAAAAAAAAAAAAAAAAAAAAAAAAAAAAAAAAAAAAAAAAAAAAAAAAAAAAAAAAAAAAAAAAAAAATAAGACAATAAAAAAAACAAAAAAAATTACAAAAAAAAAAAAAAATCAAATAAAAAATAAATAAATAAAAAAAAAAAAAAAAAAAAAAAAATAAAAATAGAAAAAAAAAACAAACAAATAGAGAAAAAAAAAAATAAAAAAAAAAAAAAAAATAAACAAAAAGAAGAGAAAAAGAAAAAAAAAAAAATAACAAAGCAAAAGAAATAAGTTATGAAAAAAACACAATTAATTGATGTTAACGAGTTTTAGATAGGAAAAAATAAAATGTATAAATGTGAAATATATATATTATAATAATATATAAATAATATAAATAAACTATAATTCTATATATATGAAACACATATTATTTTTAAAAATATTTATAAAAAAAAAAAAAAAAAAAAAAAATATATATATATATATATATATATATATAAATATATATAAATAATATATTTTATATATATTATATATTTATATGATATATATATATATTAGATATATATATATATATATATTATATATATATATATACAATAGATATTATTATATAATATATTATATATAGTATTATATAATATATATTGTATAATATATATATATATAGTAGTACTCTTATATAAGATATAATATTATAATATTATTATATATATAATATATATAATATATATATATATATATAATAGTATATATATATATATATATATATATACCTCGGGTGGGAAAATATCCAAAGACGAGTGTAACCTGAGTTAGAGGAACTCGGTAAGTGCCAATTCAATCAAAGGTCGACTACCTCGCAGTACACGGCGTTGTAAAGTGTGCAAGGCCAAAGTAGGTGTTGAGAAAATAGGTAAAGGAGTGTTGGCTCCAGACTTTTACCACGTTAGAATTATGTAAGATTAAACACTTTGTGGTTAAGTCTGGGCTTAGAATATTGCATGGGAAAAGAATGGAGACTGTATAGCAAAGCGTGTCGCACGAGACCCTTTATCAATAGGGGACGGCATGTACTGGGAGAATTCAGAAGAGCGCAGTGTCTTGAAATAGCGATTATTATAAGGAAAGCGACACAAAACATTCTACTGGCAGAAAGAACTGAGAGATAGTGAGGGCAGGGAAAGTTGGATTAAGACGAATAGCCCTTAAATTCACCTTTTAATAGACGTTGTCTAGTGAAACCACCCCAGATGACTGAGGCAATGACACTTACAGGAGCGAACTACACCCCTATAAATTGCAAGCCAAGCGGAGTGCAGCGTGAAGAAATGCGAGAAGAGCCTTTAAGATGACGAGAATAGAAGGCTATTTATATAAGTAGGAAGTAATGTAACTTCCAATTAGATTACGAGTGGAAAAAGACAACATCAAGAATAGTAAGGCAGGCGGAAAGTTGAGGTTTGATTTGTCTTAATATATGTGTTTTTCGAAATTACATTGTTAGTGTGATGAGATTATTATACCTATAGGACAGATAAGGAACTATTCTTTTAAGGCATTGAGGAAATAACCATATTTATATAGAATAATTAAAAACTTAGAGAAAAGATCAGAGGTTAGTTGCTCCTAGGTTAGCTCCTAGCCCGAAGTAACATGCTGCTGATTTGATTCTTCTAAACTGAGAATTAAAATAATAAAGGTGGAGGTTGTCAGCATAGATTGGATAGGTAAAAAGTCATAGAGAGACGGTCTTTTAACGAAAGTAGAAAACGAGTCGCAATAGGACAAAATCCTGAGAAACATATATTTCATGGACTTAAAGAATGAATTGCCGTCTACAATGCTGCTTATAGAACGGCCAGTTACCAGAAGTCACAGAGTAAAGTAGATACCAAAGGAGAAGACTTGGAACTCAGTTTTGTTTAAGACTCTAACGGAAAGCTTTCGAATGGCAAAGCCAAGAGCTCAGAGAAAAAGGTAAAAAAACGCCACGTTGAATGAGTTCTTACCAAAAAGCCGTATACTAGCCCGATCAGAGATAAAGACTTTGAAAATTGAGATGTGTCCAAAATCTTCCTCGTTGAGGTAGCATTCGAAAATTTTAGAAAGATCTTAGATTTAAACTATATGACGAAAGTGTAGAGGGTATCGGAGAAGGTTCCCCCTTTTATCTGCATTAGACTGAATGCAGAGCAATGTTTCCAGCAGAAAGGGAGATCGAATAAAAAACATGACTGAAATAGATTTACCAAGGCAGGTCATAAGCTTGGAGAAGCACAAATTTGAGAATTCAGGAAAAATCATCCAGAACGTAGCCACTTGTTATAAGCCCAGAGCTGAGCAGAACATAACTCTTTAGAAAAAATTGCAATTATTTGCATAAATGAGCTAAACGGGATGAAAAGGAGAATGCACTCGAATCATGTAAAGTAAGACTTAGTACAAGATTTGAGAAGGTTCAGCTTATTCGAGCAGAATAGCAGTCTACCCATGAAAGATACTAGAGGAGGGCAGAGGAAAGGAAAATTGAGAGTTAGCATGTTTTGGATAAATTAAGATAGAACGCGGGAATAGTACCAGCAAGTATTTGCATTTTGCAGATTAAGAGTTCTTGTCAATGAAGATTATATTTGCACGATCCACGCAACATGCAGTGGTGAGCTTATGGCCGTATAAGGACGATGTTATTCCTGAACCGCGTCCCTGTAGGATGAGTAAGCGCGCTGAGAACAAGCAGAGCTAACCTATATTTTAGTTTTAGATGAATTAAAAGAATATAAAATGTACCCCTCATGCCAAATCCGTAATGCTCTACACCCTCCGAGGGGACCCCGAAGCAATATCATTCCATGAAAAATAAAAAAACGTCGACGCAAAGCTCCGACCAGTTCCAGACAAGTTCTTAAAAGTTCCTCGACGTAATCATACCCCTCCCCTCCCTTCCCACTCCAACACAATCTGCGAAATAGATTAATGATTAAAATATTAATGTTAGTGAACTAAATGATTTACCGAAGAGAAATACATGAAAACTCATTTCTAAAATAAAATATTATCACTAATCCTTGATATAACTTTCATGTTAATCGATTCAGTGTTAGAACTAAACATTCTCATTTAATTGTCTCATCATTTTGATGGCTAACGCAGTTACTATGCTGTACAAATCTCAAATCAGTTCAATTAATTTATATAATTTATATGAAGGATATATGAATCTTGATAATTTATTATTTAAATAATTATTTTGTATACGAGAATGCTGTGACTGACATGATTAAAGGTGAAGGGGTGCATTAATTTCGTTTTTGTTAAGTTAAGAGAGAAAGCTCAGGCTACTACTTTTGTTTTATAAAGTATTTTAAATGATGATAAGGATTACTATGATGTTATGACAGAAGTTATGTAAAAGGCAATGTATTAGATCAAGCATGTTATTGCGCAAACCATATTTTTTAGGTTTGTATCCACTCTCGGATTAAATGTTAGTAAATGTTTGTAAAGTTGGTGCAATGTTGTTATCTCATGTTCGTGCGAGTGGAGTAAGGGGATGGCGTGAAGGTGGGTTTTCTAGAACCTTGCTATTTGGTGGTTGTCTGGTTAATCCGAATATTATTGAGACCACCCTTCAAATATCAGATAAAAATATTCTTAATGTCTCTCTGGGAACAGATAACAGGATTCCTTCTCTAATAAATTAAATATCTCTAACTATAACCTTCTTTTCAATTTTCCGTCCTGAAATGTGTGGGGACGCGCCCATAATTAACGCTTGAACAATTTGTAACAAAGTCTCAAATAATTCCTGAATTCCTAATTAGATGTGTATAGGCTTACATCTTCTTCCAATTTACTACCCATTATCTTTGTTTTTTTGCTTACTTCTCCCCTAAAGGAAACAGATTGTTCCTTGCTCTTTTTGACAATCTTAAACCCTTTCTACGAGACTATTGAAATTCTTCTCACTATAATTGCTGAGAGGTCTCTATTAGAGAATTTTAACGTTTACCCCAAGAGTGGTTGAGCTCTTCTTCATAACTAAGAAAATGGGTAGGATGCTAAATTAATCTGTGTTCTTACGATCTAGAACGGTTGACTAGGATATACAATAAGTCCAGATCACCCTAATCAATTCGCAAACACACTTGACATGATTCACCACTACTCCCTTTTCGTTATAAAGTATACCATTTTTCCCTCCTGATCCTCTCTCTCTCTCTCTCTGTAGCTCATATGCCATAGCACTTCCCCTCATAACAGCCCAACTGCCTAACGAACTATCGTGCTAATAGGGCTATTGAGTTCGCTTCTTTTCAACTTACCGTTGGAATGAATCCTATTCCTTTCGTGTCTTGCTGAAAAGTAGGGAACGTATCATCAAAGGCGATGAGCAAGTTATTTCTCTTAACTTGGTAAACTTTCTCCACAAATCTAGGATCCTAAAAGGGACGCAATCTAAATTAATGTAGTAGAGGTTCTGCTCACGACGAATTGTGATTACGATGAGTAGCACCGCTCTAGAGGAGTCGCGTCCGTAGATGCATGGTTTTATAGACAATTGCACTTGGAATTTGCGCTAGCGAGAAGTTGTATTACTGCCAGTTTGCTTGTTTTAGTTTTTTTCCTACTAGCGGAGATTAGAGAATACATCACTTGGCGGCCTTATTATCGCCATACCATCAGGAGCGCGAGTGCATGACAGGTCACGGTCGTACTAGGGTTTATTACTATTCTATGGACATATGCTAGATATGTTTATCGTTTCGATAGACTCTGAGGACTTCACTCCTCTGTCCCAGATCGCCTATAAAGGACTACTATCTCAAGATACGCAACTGCTTAAGGAAGACAGAAACAGTCCAAGATGCTGAAGATTAACGTAATTATTCCTTACGCATGCACACTGGAATTTGGAACATAAAGCAAAAGCTGTACATACCTTTTATTTATTTAACGCTGTACCATTAAAGTAGTGTCGATCTAAAAAGCCTCTTCTGAGGAATAGGAAGAGTGTTAAGTTTATAACCACGAGTAGGTTGATGGTGTGAGGGCTCCTTGCAATGAGCTCCCCCACAAATTAGGGGTCTCATTAAGAATAGTTCGACGCTCAGCGAGAACTGAGTAAACTATTCCCATGTGACTTCTAAAGCGGTGGTATTGAAAGTCATGATTCTCATTTAGGTAAACCCGATTAACACGTTCAAACCACCATATGGTACTTACAAAATGTTATATCAAGTAATGGGTGTAGTGGTCAAAAATCATCTCCCGATGGTAATGTACGCAAATCTTTGATATACTGAGATGCCGCTTGGTCAGAATGATTTATTATATTATGAAAGCGGTCCTACAGAATGAACCTACGTAGCGCTCTCAAAAAAGACTCTGTCTATTATCGAAGGCAAGTTCCAAGTGAACGGCCAGCGGTAACAGCGCAAGTAAGAAGAACATATATAAACACTTAGTTATGCAGTTCTCGAAGTCTTTCACGTTGGAAGTAACCTGTTAAAATCCTCCAATGACTGTGAGGGTTTGCTCTGGCTCTCCACTAGGCGAGAGCGTAGACAGCTGCAAGGAGGGCAGAGGCCGTAAATGAATTGCTTGGAGGCGTTTGCACATAACACAAGGTCGGACTATCTTTTTTAGTGTCTGCCGCATGCGTGTAAAGAGACTCCGCGAATGATCAAAAGAAGTTCTGAAATTCCTATCTGTTGACGAGTGTATTGAAATGCCAACAATAAGCTTAAAGAAATGTGATTGGTTGGAGGAGGATGGACTTGGTATAATACGGAAAGTAAGCATTATTAAGGTCTCCGATCACACCTAAGAACACCCTCCTTAATTTCAAACTTAACTATTTAGTTAAATAGACGTGCAGGTAAGTTATCTCATGCCAGATTATTCGGAGTTAAAGTGTTCTCTTTGGAAGGGTTCGGAACAAAAGAACTCTGCCCTACTTTTTTCGTTCTATAAAGAAATTGGTGAGGAAAACATTAGTTGAGAATGGTCTGATTCAAATTCGCTTTAAGCTGTCGCAATTTTCCTAATATTCTGAATGAATCGATAAAACCAAGTGACGATAATTTTCAGACTCATAGCGAGCGGAACCCTTCCGGACTGCCTTAAAAAACTTTGTAGCTACTAGATAATATGCTTCTACAAGATGTCTTCCGGAAAAGATGATGTTTGCCCATAGCTTAGGCCAATATCAGATTGACTTAAAAGCCAAGTGTTCCTCTTTGCCATAACTCTGAAAAGAATGTATTTATATGCGGATCCACGGAAGCAGCGTCAGCTGGGTTGTCTTTGGTAGGAACGTACCTCCACTCTGCTGACGGAAATTCTCAACTCTAACTTCATCCACTCTATTTTGGTTTGAAAGTAGGAAGCTCTTCATTTTTAGTTTTTACACACGAAATTTAATTATTGTATTTGAAGAGAAACAGTATCTCTCTAATCTGTCAATATAAGTAGTTTTTAGATGAATTGTCTTCTTCGTCTCATCTAATAAACAGAACACCGACACTCTGTATCCTTCTCTTTGCCTTTGCTTGCTCTTCTATTATTCTTCTAAAGGATCTGAAAATTGTTACTGTATATTTCTAAGAGGCCTCTTATCTGTAATTGATTGGATTCATTATATATGTGTCGCATATGTGTCGCGCCAAGATTTATTAGGAATCAAATTACAAGTAAAAGAATTATCATTATTCCTATTCATTTTTGTTTAAAACGTCACTATTATTATTTTTTTTATTTGGTTATCTGTGATTCTATTTTGAGCAAGCCGTGCTCATATAAGAATTGAATGAAAGGAGGCAGAATTTTTTTTTCAATCCCCTATAAGTAAAGGAGAAAAAAAGGGGGAGAGAAATAAAGAGAGAGAGGAAAGTTGTGTATATTACCCCTTCATAGGGGAAGGGATTCGCATATTACGCTCTTTCATTATTCGGCTTATGTATCCCCCTTAAAGGGTAACAAGCAGTTGGTTATAATTGTGGTATATTGATAAGGTATTTATTTCAGCTAGTCAAGCTTCGCACATAAGTCAGTTGTTCTATAGTTATTCGTAGTTTTAGGTATATTAGACTAAGCATGGTTAGTTTCGGGTATTAAGTTATGTAAGTTCGTTAAATTAGTTGAGTATCTAAGATAGGTGAAGATAAAGAGTTTTGCTGTCAACAAAAACTGACATTAGGGAACATATTCATGTTACGTTTTAATCTAAAAACATTAAATGTAAAAAGGGTAACAGATAAATAAAATTGAGTCTTAAAGGAAAATAAATATAAAGTATGACATTTAAAAAAGAGGATGTAAAACATAGGTTAAGGAATGAAACCTGTGTATGGACCGTAAAGGGGTGAAGCGCATGTGGATGTTTTGACGTGAGTACTATGTAGTGATTTTTGATACATAAAATTTGATTAAATAAAATTTAATAAAAAGGCAACAAAGTTTGGATTATTTAAAACAAAATAAAAATAAATCAATTAAAATCACTGTCGAAAACAAAAACAAAAATTGCTGAACCACGAAAAAAAATTTATAATAAAATCAACTCAGTAAATGAAATATTTAAATAAAAAATAAGCATCTAACACACAAACTTCAAAATTGTTATAAAAATAAAAACTTTTAACATATAACTTAAAAATAAAAAATATAATTTAAATAAATATTAATGCTTAAAAAAAATGATACCACTAAATGAATTAAAAGTTAAAAATATAAATATTTGAAAAATATATAAAAATAAATATAATGTAGTTTATAATCGAAAAAGCAATTTAGCGATTACAAAAAGCATAAAAAAGTATTAAATGGAAAAGATAATTCAAATATTGAAGGAAGAAATTCAATTTAAATGCTTAAGCTTGAACAGAAAACGGATACACGAAACGTCAACTAAAATGATTCACTTACATGATTACAACGGTTATTTGGTAGTGCTAAGCATGTTGTTTGTTTGCCTTTAATTTTTTGAGGGATATGTTTAGCAGTACGTTAGAAATTCTTGAGGCATAAATTAAATATTGGAATGTTAACATCTAATGATAGGTTAAATTAGTATACGATAGATTACATTAGTCAAATAGTTAGTTAAGTTAGGTCGATATTACATGATAGGGTGAAAAATGGAAGAGAGAAGAGAGAGGAAGAAGAGGGAGAGAGAGAGAGGAGGAGAGAGAGGAGGAAGAGAGAGAGAGAGATGAGAGAGAGAGAGACATGAGAGAAGAAGACGAGAGAGAAGAGCAGAGAGAGAGAGAGAGAGAGAGAGAGAAGAGAAGAGAAATTAATATATTCAATCATCGCTATATTTAACAATCGACAATATGGAGAGCCGCTATATTTAACAAAGACCTTTTGATATAGTAACCATGTGTGTATTTATTTGTTCTATGAATTTCCCTCAAAAATTTCATTTCATAGGTGAAACCCTACTTTGTGAACCAGTTCACATCTCAAATCTCTTACTTGAAAACATAGTGTTAGATATTTAACATGTCAAGCTACATGTTTGTTTCTATCTCCTACTCCAGCTTCCACTTCTGCCCGACTCAGGCTCCGATTGAGTCTCAAACTCTTCATAAGGTTTCTTTGAAGGGGCCACAATAACCTATTCTCACATTTACTTGCTTATTTTTTCTCGAAGTGGACGGCGTAGCTAGGGACCCCACTTTGCCGGCCTACACACCCCTACGGCGATGAGGGAAACCCAAACCTCGACTACGACGAGATAGTGGTAGCACAAATGGTGGTAAGAGTTTTGAAGGGAATAGAAGCTCTTGAATAAAGCAGGTGGGAGAGAATGTACAGCCAATTGCTCTGTCTAATACATCGATTATTAATTAAAACTATCAATTATTTCTATTAATTATGAAAAACTATGTTTCTATACAACCATGGGTCAAAGAAAGATTTTTTTTGAACATCAGTTTGGGTTAATAGGCCAATTTAAATTGAATAAAACCATAAAAAATTACCGGCCATCTGAAGCTCTTAAAAAGCCATCAAGGAAACCGAAGCCAATTTCGGGGATATACACACAAAATTAAAACTCGAAACCCTCGAAACCGGTCATCCCAACCTTAGACACCTTCAAATACGGTCTTGTCGTCTTCGGAAACCCCTGATCATAATTTTTGAATATTGCAAAAAGTTTTTTTGAAAAAGTTAAAAATTGCCATAATTTTTTTCCATATCTAACCCAATCAATACGAGATCTTCAGGATATATATAGTTGGAGGAGATGTAATTTTTTTATTTAGATATTTCTTTTGACTGAGCCAAAAATAAGAATTTAATTTCAAACAAAGTTTTTTTTTACATTTCTCTCCAGAGGGAAGTAGACATACAAAAATTATGTAGAATGAAAAGTTCTTCTTCTTTAATTATAGCACTAAATTATCTCAATATTTATCGACAACCACAAAAAAAAATTAAGTAGTTTTCATTTCTAAATATTTTCGTTGAGGTTTCTAGTATTGAGTAATTGTCGGATTGTGACAGATATCAAAATCGAATTATATTTATTAGGTAATAAACTCACCATTATTGTCAGAGTTAATATTTCGACAAAAACAAGTATTACGTAACTTCCAAAACTCGGAAACTAGTCTTTTTTTTTCAAAGGAAATATACCAAAGCAAATCAAGAGAGCAGAAAAAACACACGGAAATCGACGTTTAAGGTAAGAGAAACCCCATCTTTCGTTTTTATTTACGGCAAATCGAGCTGCATTTAGAAATCGCGCCCATTCGATTTGGGGATATCTCAAGACTAAAATGCAATCTCTACTAATTAAATCTGTTAACAATTCAAAACCGTTCCTGGTATATCTTTTATTAATAATTATTATACTATTATTTAATATAATATAATATATATATATATTATACTATATATATGATAAATTATTATATAATTATATAATTATTATATATATATTATTATATATTAATATTATTATATAATATTAATTGATATTATATAATAAAATATGTGAGACTTATTATTTATATATATATATATATATAGTTTTACATTTTTCGGGGAACGGTATGAACCATTCAGGCTAAACTAAACTTATTCAGAAACCATTTGAAAACCATTCCATTTAAGCTTCAATGAGCAAGCACACTATTGACATATCATCAGATTCTTTTGAGTAAAAGAATGAAGTTCCAGTTTGATTTCCCCTCACGGAATAAACGATCCCTTCCTCGAGCTTTCTGGACGGTTTTTTCAGAGAAAACTGATCCGATTCAGTTCCGCTGTCCCTACCTGTCTATAATATATATATATATAATATTATATATATAATAATATAATAATATCATTATATATATATATATATATATAAATATATATATATATATATATTATATATATATATAATTATTATATATAATATATATATAATAGTATTAATTATTAATAAATATAATTATATATATATTAATAGTAAAGTACAATGATTGTGAATTTATATATAGTATTAATATAGATATAATAATGATATAGCTATATATTATATATATAATAGGTAATTATATATTATTATATTATATATATAGTATATGTATAATTTTGTAAAAGTGATAAAAGTTAAGTGTAATAAAGATGAAAGTAAAGAAATATATAAAACGCAATAGCAAAATAGTATAGGTAAAATCTATGAAAAGGCAAAATTTCTTACTGAGGTATATTGGGTAAGTGATTTTTAAGATATTTTTATGAATACAAGTTGCTAATCAGTTTGGACTGGGTTGAATCTATGATTACAGAGAGGGGGTATTGATGAAGATTTGCTTAAAGAAATCTTAATATTGATTTAGTGGGTGATATAGTTATAAATGTAGTTAGTGATATATAAGTATTATATATTATATATATATAGTATATAATATATATATAATATACGGTATATATATATGAATATATATAGTAATTAAGTATATATGTTAGTTTATTACAGTTTAATATATAAAGTATATATAATATATATATATATCATATATATTATCTATATCGGGTATATAATATAGGTTATTATATATATACAGTATATAACTATATACAGTATATAGTTCTTATATAGTAGGTGGTAAATAGTTATATATATATAGTATATATAACAATATATATATATATATTAGTATATAATTAGTATTTAATATATATATATATAATATAGATATATATATATATATAAATATAATATTAATATATACAAAAATATATAATATTATATAATATATAAGTGTGTTCAGGCTCTCACTCCATTCAAATATTGTAATTTTACCTGTGTAAGGATATATGCTGTGGTGCGATATAAAGACCGGGTGTGGGTCTGAAAGCCTTGCGCTTCAGTTAATATTTTTTATCTTGACTTCTTGATTTTTAATTTGCTATATCTTTTTACGTATTACTGTTTTAATGTTTTAATTACATGGTTTTTATTGCCTACATGTTATAAGATAATGTAAGTGAATCAGTCGTATTAATATATATTTTATTATATTATATTAATATATATATAGATATAATACATATATATAATTATAATATATATAGTTATTATATAATGTATAGTATATATATATATATATATCAAAGCGACTCCCTACATGCTTGTGGGCTGCTCGGGTTAGACGAAGTTTATTATAGAGCCGATTCGATCCTCTACAAAAATCATAAAAGTTTATGATAAAGTCTCTTTCATTTTTTTGGCGAAAATTGCTTATGAAAGAACTATGAATTACATTGAATTCTATGAAAGATTATGGTAAAATGTAAGCAAAAAGATGTGAGAGACATTGGCATATGAATAATGTTATTTTTTCAAGTCAATTATAAAAGGTGAGAGGATACACTTTCCGAAATAGCTGAAGAAAATTTTATAATAAAATCAATTGTAAATTGATTTAAAATTAATTATTCTACCTAGGATCTATAAAACACTCGTTCTAATTAAAAAAAAAATAAATAACATTGAAATTAAAATTAAATGGCACAATTTCGGCATAAAAAAAATGTTAATTATTTAAATTACTGAATCTGAATTTTAATAAAATAATAGAAAGAAGAAGAAAACGATACAGTTAGCTTATTATCAACCTTGTTACAACCTTGTAACAACCAATAATACCAAGAATCTAATGGGAATATTTTTTGGTGTTAAATCTCTCTCTCTCTCTCTCTCTCCTCTCTCTCTTCTATATATATATATTAGTTATATATGATATATATATAATATATATATTTATATATATTAAATATATATATATAATAATAATATATATTATTATATATGTATATATATATATATATATATATATATATTAATAATTATATTATATATATATATATACCTATATATATATATATAATATATATAATATATATATATAATATAATATATTATATAGGTTTTTATATATATATATAGATATATATATATTATATATATTATATTATTATATAATATATATATATATTATATAACATTAAAGAGAAGAGACTGAAGAACGACAGAAAGAAAACTGAAAACTCAGTAAAAGAATGTTTTAAGATAGATGATAGCTCAAAATTAATAGAAGAGAAACTGATTTTGGAATGATTTATTTATTAATTAATTCAAACAAAGAATTTTAATAAATTAATGAGTTCGTTTTTAAATTTTAGAAAAAACATAATATTTGATAAATTTTTTATTATAATATTGATTCGCAAAGATTTCGTGTTCTATTTTTGTTAATAAAAAAAAAAGTCATCATTTTTCTGGAATATAAATGGAGGATCTGTAACATTTTTCAGGCTTAAATCTGTTTGGATAATTTGATAAAAAAAGACATTAAATGGGATTGCAAAGCTAACATAAAAAGTTGCAACATATAAATCATGGTAATATAATATAATTCAGACCAGAGGAGTTTTTACATAGCGACATATCGGATCATATGAAGGCTACTAAGGGTACGGAACCTAGGAACCCCTTATATAATATATATATATATATATATATTCTATCGAGAGAGATTATATATAAAATATTATTAAATATAGGATTATATATATATAATTATAGATTTTAAAGTAATTATTTTAAATAAAATTAATTTATTTTTAAAATTATATAATTATATATTAGAATTGATAATATATATATATATATATATATATATATATATATATATATATATTATATATATATATATATTAATTATATATATTAACAGATATATATATATTATTATTTATATATATTCAATAGTATATATATATTTTATATTATATATATCTATATTATATATATATATATATATATATATATATTATATATATATATATATTATACATAATTATATATTTATATATATATATGTACTATTATATATATATATTTATACTATAATATTTATGATTATAATATAATTAATATACACATTATATATATACATGATTTATATATTAATATTAATATTTTATATATATATATATATAATATATACTATATTATTATTTAGTATTATTATATATATATATTATATATTATATATATAATATATATATATATATATATTATATTTATTATATATATTTATATATATATAATATATTTATATATATATACTATTATATATATATATAATATATATTATATTATATATATAATAATATTATATATAATATAATTATTTATATAGATAAATCGTTTTTTTTTATTACAGGAAAGCTACATCAGAAAATTGACTAACTCATGTTCAGACTTTCATTTTCTAATATCGTACTGATGAGTTGATCAGGAAAAATGCCTGCAAGAAAGAAACGCCATTCTCTGCCTGTATTAACTTATTAGACTGCGAGGGACATACAATTAAAGTTAAAGAACGTTTTGCAAATCGGTTTCGCTGAGGTTGGAAATATGTAAATGATAAAACAATATTAATGTGCTAAAATTAAGCGATGCATCAAAAAGAAATCTTTAAATTAAAGACATTGTATAATACGATAAAATTTCGAGAAAATGAAGCAAAGTAATAGCAGCAGAAAGCAAATAGTCAATTGTCATTCAGAATCCAGAGTATTGGTAGTAATTATTCAAACTCATCATACCAAATACATTTATACCTGCTCTCTCAGTCTGATTCTCATGTACAGCATCATAAGCAACGGATAAGTACCAAGTAAAGACCTATCGTATCGTCACATGCACCCTTATCAACCTCCATAAAGACATCGAAGTTTGAGAAAACTACTCGTAAGTCTAGGACATTAGGAAGTAATATTGAAGCCCTACTTTCTAAACTGTCTACTTATACAGAGGGCTGACTTCGCTTCTCCTTCAAATATTTACTGATATGATGATGAAATCGGATTCTATCATAAATGTACTGAATGGAGGATAATGTTTACAAAGTCCTCTTCGTGTTGATTTGGCTGATGCATAATGTTCAATACAATATTTCATATAGATTACGTATATCAAAGACTCTTTCTACTGTCTTTGCATAATCTGTTCTGAATTTTTGATGTTGATACTCATGAATTGAAAAAAGTTTTTTGAACGGTTCGGACTGTAGTTCATAGTTTATTAGTAAAGAAATTGATACTAAATAATAATAGTATTATTTAAAAAAAATACACTTTAAATTTTTAAAATTAAAATAATATATATTTTTTTTTTAAATGGAAAAATAAACAAAACAAAAAACAATTTTAATATATATATAAGATCATTTTTTTTACTTGCATTTGCGTGCAACACATGCTTAAAGAGTATTCTTTGAA
This sequence comes from Trachelipus rathkii, assembly GCA_015478945.1. Taxonomy (NCBI): domain Eukaryota; kingdom Metazoa; phylum Arthropoda; class Malacostraca; order Isopoda; family Trachelipodidae; genus Trachelipus; species Trachelipus rathkii. The sequence goes on along the minus strand of JABUQX010089082.1, from coordinate 6,439 downwards.
TATTTATAGTAGTGGCACCTTTCTCATTAAAACCTTCTTCTTCTTCTTCTTCTTCTTCTTCTTCTTCTTCTTCTTCTTCTTCTTCTTCTTCTTCTTCTTCTTCTTCTTTTCTTCTTTTTCTTTTCTTTTTCTTTTTCTTTTTCTTTTTCTTCTTCTTCTTTTTCTTCTTCTTTTTCTTCTTCTTTTTCTTCTTCTTTTTCTTCTTCTTTTTCTTCTTCTTTTCTTCTTCTTTTTCTTCTTCTTTTTCTTCTTCTTTTTCTTCTTCTTTTTTCTTCTTCTTTTTCTTCTTCTTCTTCTTCTTCTTCTTTCTTCTTCTTCTTCATTTCTTTTTCTTTTTCTTACCACTATTTCTTTTTCTTCTTTTTCTTCTTTTCTTCTTTTTCTTCTTTTTCTTCTTTTCTTCTTTTTCTTCTTTTTCTTCTTTTTCTTCTTTTTCTTCTTTTCTTCTTTTTTTTCTTTTTCTTCTTTTTCTTCTTTTTCTTCTTTTTCTTCTTTTTCTTCTTTTTCTTCTTTTTCTTCTTTTTCTTCTTTTTTTTTTTTCTTCTTTTTCTTCTTTTTCTTCTTTTCTTCTTTTCTTCTTTTCTTCTTTTCTTCTTTTTTCTTCTTTTTTCTTTTTTTGTTTTTTTTCTTTTTCTTCTTTTTCTTCTTTTTCTTCTTCTTTATTCCTTTTTCTTCTTTTCTTCTTTTTTCTTCTTTTCTTTTTTTGCTTCTTTTTCTTCTTTTCTTCTTTTAATTCTTTTCTTCTTTTTCTTCTTCTTCTTCTTCTTCTTCTTCTTCTTCTTCTTCTTCTTCTTCTTCTTCTTCTTCTTCTTCTTCTTCTTCTTCTTCTTCGTAAAAAATATATATAATTTAGCAACTTGTTCATTATTAGTTAAAAATGTTCTATTTATTTTTCTTTCTTCCAATTCTTCTAAATTATTTATTCTTTCTTCTTTTTCTGTATTAATAATGGAGTTAATTTTTTCCAAATATAGTTTTTCATTCTTTCTTTCTTCTTTTATTTTTCTTCTTCTTCTTCTTCTTCTTCTTTCTTCTTCTTCTTCTTCTTCTTCTTCTTCTTCTTCTTCTTCTTCTTCTTCTTCTTCTTCTTCTTCTTCTTCTTCTTCTTCTTCTTCTTCTTCTTCTTCTTCTTCTTCTTCTTCTTCTTCTTAATAATGTTTCACAGGGGACTTATGTGGCTGAAAGAGCCTTAAGTTCTTTTAAAAACAATTCAGAATTGTGTAGAAATACAGAGAAAAAACAAAGTGACCATTCGAAGGACAATGACAAAAACAAATTTACGAAGGTCTCTAATGGAGTCAAACCCAAATTAAGACCTAACTTTGAACTACCGACCTCGAATCCATTTTCCCTCTTAGAAGTTGAAAAATGTGAAACTGAAACAGTTTTGATTGGAACTTCAATGGTACGTAACATGAATAATGAATTTATTTCACGTAATCCTACAAAAAGAAAATATAAAAGCGTTTCAGGAGGAAGAATCCATAATATTGAAAACGAATTAAAGAATTTACATGTTAAAGATAATAATAGTCTAGTATGTGTCATGATTGGATCGAATGATGTATACAAAAAGGAAACTGTGGTCAACGAACTTATCATCAAATATAGAAGACTAATTAAAAAACTGAAAGAAAAAACAGGTAACGTTTTGTGTCTGGGAATTTTGCCTCGTAATTTAATGGGCTTAAGATTTTCCAGCAAGGCTTTTTTAGACTTGAAGAAATTTGCAAGGATGAAAACGTCTCTTTTGCTAATTTTTGTGGAAGTTTTACTGATCAAAATTGTTTATTTGCAAGGGATGGGGTTCATTTGAATGACGTTGGTGATGCAAGTTTGGGTCGACTCTTGGACAAAGCGGTTAGGAAAATACACAGAGAGACAATCGTTAAGAAACAGGTTTTTCGGGATGGTCCAAGTCCTCGCTCGATATGTGCGAAATGAAAGCGGTATTTGTTTTACGCAAGAAGTATCCGGAACAAAATAAATGAATTTAAAGCTATTGTTTACATAGAAAATTACGATATAATACACCTTAATGAAACATGGTTGCGACTTCAAAGATCGATTTTGTTTCGAATTCAAATTAATGGCTACCAGTGTACTTCAAGGATAGAATCAATAATAAGGAAAGGGGTGGCATTATGATTTACATTAAATATATATATATATATATATATATATATATATATATATATATATATATATATAATATATATATATATATATACTATATATATATATATATATATATATATATAATATATATATATATATATATATATATGTATATATATATGTATAATAATAATAACTAATATATATATATATCATATATATATATGTATGTAATATATATATAATAATAATATAACAATAATAATAACATAATATATATATGTATAATAATATATATATATATATATATATATATATATATATATATATATATATGTTATATATATATATATAATAAAATATAATATATATATATATATATATATATATATATATATATATATATATATATATATATATATATATATATATATATATATATATATATATATATATATATATATATATATATATATATATATATATATATAACTACTCAGCTGGAACTAGCTAATGTTAATGAAATTGATATACTTGGTGTTAAAATAAAAACATTGAATATAAAATTGAACTTAATAAATGTCTATCGTCCATCGTCTTCACAATCAGTAATAGATGTAGCTTTGTATAAAGAATTGATCAAAGTCTCAGAAGGGTACACAATAATTGTAGGAGACTTTAACTGCCCAAATATCGACTATAATTTACTTGCTGCATGCAGATCCAGAAGGAAGGCGATTACTAAAATTCTTAGAAGATAATTTCCTTTTTCAAATAATTGATTGCCCAACGAGGGGAAACAATATTTTAGACCTATTAATAGTGAGTCACTTGAACTTGGTTAACATTGCTCGTGAATGTAAAATTATCCTAAAAAGTTTTACAAATATGTTGATAACAAAAGTTCCAATAAGGAATCAATTGGACCTTTCCTGGACTGGACACTAATGGTAATTTAAAATCAAACAGTGCCGATATGGCAAACATTTTAAATAATTTTTTCTCGACAGTTTTTACGAAAGAGAATCTAGATAACCTGCCTATCATGAAAGACATAAGGGATTTTCATGCAGACAACATTTTATATACATTTGAAATTCTAGAAGAGGAAGTTGCTTTCAAGATTGATAAACTATTAATAAATAAATCACCTGGACCAGATGGATACTATCCAATGCATCTCAAAAATTTGAAAGATATATTAGTGAAACCTTTGACAATGCTTTTCAATAAGTCTTTAAAAGAAGGAATAGTTCATCATGATTTCAAAATTGCTAATATAACTCCCATTTTCTAAAAAGGAGATAGTAAGGTTCCGAATAACTACAGACCAATTAGCTTGACTTCTATAGTTGATAAAATTTTTGAAGCAATACTAACAAATAGGTTAGTTGCACATCTTGAAGATCGTGGATTGCTCATGAATTCCCAACACGGTTTTAGAAGAAATAGATCATGCTTAACAAATTTGCTAGAATTTTTTAATGTAGTTATTAATGATGTAGATAATTATAAATCTTTCGATATCATTTACTTAGATTTTCAAAAGGCATTTGATACCGTCCCTCATCAAAGGTTATTGGAAAAGCTTAGAGCTCACGGTATTCGAGGAAGACTTTTAAATTGAATTAAAAATTGGCTTTCGGATCGACAACAACGAGTCGTTATCAATAGTGAATGCTCAGATTGGACGAATGTTATTAGTGGTGTACCCCAAGGATCTGTCCTGGGTCCAATACTGTTCATTATATATGTAAATGATATAGATGATAATATTTTAGGCAATATTTCGAAATTTGCGGATGATACGAAACTTGGAAATTGCATAATATGTGAGAAAGATTATCAATTACTCCAAACCGACTTGAACAAGATTGTAAATTGGTCCAAAACATGGCAAATGAAATTTAATTCCGATAAATGTAAAGTTATACATTTTGGGAGTAGGAACAATGAATATAATTACAAAATAGATGACACAGTTGTCAAAGTTGTCAGTGAGGAAAAGGGTCTAGGAGTATTAATTAATAAGGATTTAAAGTTTACGAAACAATGTGCTGAAGCTGTTAAAAAAGCAAATAAAGCTCTAGGATTTATTGCCAGAAACTTCGAATATAAATCTAAAAATATAATACTTCCTCTCTATAAAACATTAGTTAGACCTCATCTGGAATACGCAGTGCAGTTTTGGAGTCAATACCTCAAAAAGGACATAGAAAAAATTGAAAGAATTCAAAGAAGGGCAAACAAACTAATCTCGGAATTGAGAGGTAAATCATACGAGCAACGACTAAGTGAATTAGATATCCATTCTTTAGAGACAAGAAGATTGAGAGGAAAATTAATAGAAGTTTTCAAAATACTAAATAAATTTGACAATATCGATTACAGGCAATTTTTTAGATATAATTTTAATGATGTAACACGAAGTAATGGGCATAAACTTTGCCATAAACGATTTCAAGCAAATCTGGCAAAGAATTTCTTCACTTATGATGTAATCGAGAATAATTAACAGCGCTAACATCGATTCATTCAAGAAAAAGTTAGATAAACACTTTAAGAATATTGGTCTGTGAACGTCAATTCAACTCGATTTTACTTTATTCAAATACTAGAATTAGTAGTATCCTGAATATGGTAAAATCAAACCAGAAAAATTGAAATCATTTAGAAAATGTTATAAATACATCATAAAAAGAATTACGGCTTGTAGTAGCTTTGATGTTCGTGGCTTACAAAGTATCCGTTCTAAGATGGTGATATCATCGATCGCACTTTCGCCTTAACCTGTAATAAATAGCTTTGATGTTCACCACATAGAACATATCTGTTACAAATAACTGTAATGAATAACGTTAATGAATAACTGTAATAAATAGCTTTGATGTTAACCGCATAGAACATATCTCTTCTAAGACGATGATCTAATCGATCCCACTGAATAACTGTAATAAATAGCTTTGATGTTTTCCGCATAGAACATATCTTTTCTAAGACGGTGATCTAATCGATCACACTAAATAACTGTAATAAATATCTCTGATGTTCACCGCATAGAACATATCTGTTCTAAGACGGTGATCTAATCGATCACACTGAATAACTGTAATAAATAGCTTTGATGTTCACCACATAGAACATATCTGTTCTAAGACGGTGATCTAATCGATCACACTGAGTAGAAAAAATAATCCAAAAACAAAATTTCAACCACCTGTAGCACTATGATGTTTCATGCTTAGAGACAGAATCTGTTCTTAGTGAGCAAACTCATGTCACATTGACAGTGGACACATCCAACACACTATGATGTTTGGTGCTTAGAAACAGAAACTGATCTGAGTGAGCAAATTCATATGTCACATTGACAATGGACACATTCAACACATTATGATGTTTGGTGCTTAGAAACGGAAACTGTTCTGAGTGAGCAAACTCATGTGTCACATTGACTGGACACATAAAATACAATAAATAAACAAAAATACTTAACAGATTATGATGTTTGTTGCTTAGAAGCAGACCTGCTCTAAGTGAGCAAACTCATATGTTACATTGAAATAGGTAAAATTATATACCTATTTCAAAAACACATAACAGATTTGCAGTGGCGGCAGTAGTATTCCGACGTCCGGACCGCCTACAGCTTTTTCTCTTTAGATCCCACACTTAACAAATTATTGATCACCACACCTTTTTGCAAAAAAATCTTAACACAACATACATAATTATTTCATTTTTTTTTTCATTGATTTAAATTTTCCACTTTTCATTGATTTAAACTTAATAAAAAATTTTTTAGTCTTCCACTCACTGCGTCGGACAGAGGATCCAGCACGGATCGAAAGCTAACGCCCTTCACAATCAGAAGACTGTCTCTTATATTATATATGTAATAATCATTGTGTTTTTAAGATTACTTCAGACCTCCTATCATTCTACTATCATAACCTAGCGATTTACTGCTTTGAATTTATCTATATATATATATATATATATATATATATATATATATATATATATATATATATATATATATATATATATATATATATATATATATATATAGATATATATATATATTTATATAATATATACTATATATATATATATACACACACATACATATATTTATATATATATATATATATATACACACATACATATATATTTATATACAATATATATAACAATATATATATATATAATATGTATGTATATAAATATATCTTTCATATATATATATAGCATATATATATATATATTATATATAACATAACATAATATATATATATATATAATATATATATATATATAT
>JABUQX010089081.1:2500-30000 GCA_015478945.1 Trachelipus rathkii | reverse complement strand
TTATATATATAATATATCTATATATATAAGGAAAAAGGATAGTAAAATACGTTTTTATTTTAAAGCTTTCATCATGTATTCGGAAACTAAATAATCATTGACAAATAAATTTTTAGCATCGAAAATATTTACAAAATCATTGACACAGATATCGTTTAAAAAACACTTAATGAAATAAATACAATAAATTCCGCATAAAGCAGAGAACGATGGTTGGACAGCCCTAACCAAAGTTTTTACATAATTTATATTGTTACATTTTAAAAAGGAAATGATGTAATGATTATCCAGAATAAATTTCAAGTTTAAAGAATCAATCAGGTATACATCTCCGTTCTTCTCCTTGTAGATGGAAATCCAGTGTCCCGACGATGTCACATCTCGATGTGAAGTGTTGAACACGAAGCCGGTATCCTTCTTCAACCTCACAGAACCTACTTCATTAACCCTTTGGCTGCGCCAGCTGAGTCAGCGTTTGTAAACATAGCTTTTATTTCTTCTTCATTCATCTTTAGTAATTCAAAAGCACATTACGGGCTCTGTCAATTTCAATAAGTTGAGGGTGCTCCAGATAAACGATGACGGTAATGGATGTCTGCAGACTTCCGCTAAATGAAAGATTGAGGCCTAATGTCCCCTTTCTCAGAATGTTTAAATGACTTGCGTTACAAGCTGAAAGATCAGGGCTGAGATCAAACGCATACAAGTTACTATTCGTCGCGTATTCTTCAAGATTCATGCCCGTACCACTATCACCGCATGAAACAGTGTTGGCTATTAAATCATGGAAAGGTCGCGAACATAGAGATTGTACCCCATTATACGACATTTCATAATCACGTCCGTATGGCTGTCCATTTACATGTAAACTGACACCCCTAAGGCTGAAAGGGGCGAATTTATATGGTGATTTTTTATAATGACCTGAATATGCCTCGTGTTCTACAATTCCAGCTATTACTTTTTGAGGTAGATTTCCGCTAACAATATTTGGAATACTGATGCTTGATAAACCGTGAGTGAAGTTAAATACTTTGGTTTCCACTCTTCTGATTGGATACTTGGCTGTGATTGTTAAAAGCGACTTCTCAATTTCCAAATGCCTTTGGGGAAATAACTTCACCTTTCTAACATAGAGAAAAGCCTCTAGCAGTTTGAAGATAGGTTCTGGACATGCAGTTGTAGCATTAGGATCACTTTTTATTTTAAGTGCGAATTTCGGACTTGAACGGGACAAACGGATTCTGGCATCTACAGATGGTATAATAAGTCTTTCCTGAGAGAATATATCACCATTTAAACGACCGTAGAATTCGTAAGTGTTATTTATGACTTTAGCCGCTTTAGCTGCATGTGTAGCCTCATCTTTGAAGCTGTAAAAACCACATGATTGAAGATGAGACTGCTTAGCATCATCAGAAAAGTTCAGTAGATGTTCTATGTAGCTTCTATAAGGATAACTAGCTGCTGAAGTGCCGAGCGAAGTTTCATTGAGGTAAACATCATCTGATTAAAGCAGGAATATAGGAAGTTCGACTCTGTATACACTATGTGGTCGTCACCTGTAGGAAGGTCTGTACCATCAGGGTTTGTCAATTTCGTTTTAAAATATAGAAATACATTAGATGGATCTAGATATTGGGTCTGATTGCCTGGATATTGAAACTCTAAAGGAACTGTCAGTGCTGGGTGATCGAGTGTGTGGGTTATCTGATGAAGTTGCTGTCGCTTCACCTATCTTGAGAGGATTCATCGAGAAAGAGATCCATTTTCGCTCTTGCAGCATCTGGACTAGCAGGGTGAATGGAAATGCTCTTGACGGAGCGGTGCTAGGCTGAATAATGAACAAGACTTCAGATGTACCCCCTTATATACATGTTGACCGAATGTTGTAGTTAAAGACACCGTCTAGTAGTTAAATGGTGAATACATCAATACGTTTTGTAGATTTTGGCCTTCTACCCTTAGGGTTTTTCCGCACTGTGATTTTCTTGCGGACTTGCTTCTTCTTCTTCAGAGCTCTCTTCGTCTTTGGCTTTTTCCTACTTGTAACACTCCTGCGCCCTTTAACTTTAGACCTGCCTTGACCTGTCATTTTACGTCTTATTTTGCGTTTAACGTCATCGAGCATCTCGTCGGAAACCTCGGCAATCCGTCTTTTTAATGAAGCACGAGGATTGGCTCCTGTCGCTATATCTTGCATCGTGTGCAGACCTGTTCTTATAGCTTTTTTACCAAGATATTCACCCCCTCTTCTAAACACAGGGATGTGCGCTTCGCAGTACTGCACTTAGGTGAAATTTATTCCTTTCTCTTATGACTTGTTTAATTCCTCTCTGTGATCTCTGTTTCGGCAGTGTCACAAATAGAAGATATTAGTATCTCGGAAAGAAGCTCTCCATGCTTATTACTCTCATATGTGGATGGAGCTTCTCTTACTATAATCATAGTCTTTACCAATCTGCAAGGAGTCCATAGGACGACGAGGTATAATTGGAGCGAAGATCATCAGAAGAGAAATGGGACGCGATTGGTATTACTGTTCTTCTCGTGGTGAAGTGATATCCTTGCAGATGTCTCATCACTTATTGCTACCTGGGAACATGGAGACTTCAGTTAGCCGAAGGATTAGATGAGAGATTATGTGCAAGTTGCGCTGATTAAAATGGTCTCGCTATACATATAGTCCATAGCCTGTGATATGATCAGTATTCCTTCTTCTCAATACGTGAGACTTTACCACATAAGAATGTGCCACTTGTATAAATGGGTGCGGACACTCTACCCGGACAGGTCCCCATTATATCGTCATACGTTGGCTATTCAAGTAAATCAACAAGGGATTTGATGACGATGTTCATGTGATGCAGACTAGTGCAACGATGTATATGGACATTGTCGTATATGATACGTTATTACATCGCTCAAATTAGAGAGAGTAAAAATAATAGAAGGTCAGTGCACCAGTAAATTAAAGTTCAAAGAAAGGAGGGGAGAGGATTGAGGAAGTGCTCAACCATACATGTGATTGGCACATAATAGATAGAGTGCTAAACATATGACGCATTTCCGAAGATGGTATGAGCCGTCTGTAGAACATTGACGGAAGGACTGAAATGTTTACCGCAAGTATAGAAAAAATCATCAACAGCCTTGTGTCGCGCAGATACGATTATATCTCCCTAGAGAGTTATATGTTGGCGGTGTTTCACTACGTAAGTTTCACTACAATACCTTTTACATCAGCAAATAGCTAGTTGGATTACATGGTGATTGTATGGTCAGGCACCACATTTTATACACCTTTTCAAAGTCTTAGATCAGTTGTTTAAGACTGTCTTATCCGCTGCCTCGCAGGCGATCACAGTATGTTATATTTACTCAAGGGGGGTTACATGTGGAAGGGTTAAGTTCAATTAATCATTCCAGCTAGTCATCAATAGCTTCCGTCTAACGAGTTTAAGTCGCCAGACGTTTTGATCTTCACTCCTAAACGTATTAAATGCTTCTCAATCAAGACTTCGAGGCTGAGCAGGGTGAAATGAATCGTGTATTGTAAATGATTCTCTACACAATATTTGGCTCATTTCTCGCTAATACGGGGTATTGATATCTAAACTAAAACTCTGATACAGCTTGGCTGAGACGAACGAGTAACTCTATAGGCGAAATTTATACTTCATTACATTCCCTTCCTACATAAACAAGAAGTCATATCGACTTCTGTCTTCCCAACACTAGACGTTGCGCATCGCGGTTTAAGAAGTCGCCTTGTATGTTCATTCACAAGGCAACTATATGCTTAGTACCAACAAATATACTCTACATACGTATATTCTGTAATCTAACGAGTCATCCAGAATATAGTAAAATATTGTCGGGACATTTTATACGGACAATATGACTACATTCGCTCCTATGATGGTAACAATGACCTTCAATTCTCTAACACACGAGCTGACCGACTTCAATAGAACTGGTTCTTATCAATACAATGAGGTCTCGAAAACTTTCTAGAGTTTCAAATTGTCCAACTGCTTTCTGTCTGTGCTATCATAGATTGATGTCTAAGCTTGACGTAGCATTAGTATAAACTTCATAGCGACTGTAAAGAGCATCTCATTCAGCAGGTGATATGATCGCCTATTGAAGAGCAGAGGTTAAAGACACTACATGAACGAAGCTCGGATTCATGTTACCTTCGCCTTCAATGTGCCAATCTGATTGAATCTCATGCATGGCATTAGCTAGGCATGGTCTATCTCTTATTAAACTTTCAACTCTTGCTGTGTTTGATAATACAGTTTTAACTCTTTTGTCTAGAGCAGAGATCCTCCCATTACAAAAAGTAGCTAGTTTGAGGCTACTATCCCGACTGCCCCTAGCTTTAACGTTTCTCGCTAGAGCTTTCTGATTAATTAACCTTTTTCAATTTTATAACGAATTCCACTACATTCGAGTCGTTTTTTAAGGAATTTGGTGGAAATATATGCCGTGTTATTCTCTTTCAGGAATCTGTATACATCTATCTGTTAGATGCTCAGAATCCGCCTTGTTTCCGTGTAATACACCTGCTCCGCTTAAATTTGCATCTTAAAATTTAACAAAGTGATCTAACTGCGTATACCGACTGCATGTCATCACGCTCCACAACTTAATCTTCAAACTTATTTTTTTAAGGGCTCCTATCGTTGGGGAGTCTCGATATAATTGTGGATACTTTGAAGGGAGAAGATCTTTTTCTCGTAGACCAAACTGTGCGTCAGCTCTTGAAATTTCGAGGAAGTTCGACTTTATAAAACCTTATCAGCATCCAGTCTCTCTGGGACTCGTACAATTACAAGAAGTACGTGGACAACCCAACAGCCTATCCTCCAACTCCTTCACCACTCTTTTTAAAATTAAACAGCACTACAAGTCGACCTCTCGCAACATATACTGTTCTCTATGCTGTTAAATTCTCTATCGTCATAACTTCGTATATGGCTGGGTAGATTGTAAATGAAATGTCGGGCACCATCATATTCAGTGGAGCTTCAATTTTTATAAAAATCATCGAGCACATATATACTAAGAGGAGTGTGACGTTTTATCAGTTCTCCTGCTGAACTGATCCATGATCATAGGGTGAGAATTCAGTGTAGTACCATAGATAAGGTATGGTACCTATGCCTAATTAACTGTCATATGATCTGTATGAATATAGTGTAAATGCTATGGCGGTATAATGTGACCGTCAATCGGTGCATATTTGCTTCGCCGATAGTCCACGTTCCATGATTTAAATACGCTGCTCACACTGTTTTCCATGCGGTGATAGTGTAGACGTAGGGCATGAAGCTGCTCTTCATTTCACGAAGAGAAGATGTTACGCGTCTGTAATAATAAGTACACACCTTAGTGTATGGCGCTGTGTGACTCTTCAGCTCACTGAACTCTTAATTAAGCTTTTGAGGGAGTGTAATCGGCCAGTCCATTTAAGAGTCTCTCGATGAGTATAAGCTGCACTCGAACCTTTGGTCATTTAAGGCGGAAGAGTTCACATAGCATGTCTCAGATCAGGCATCTCGCTTCAGTCACCCTCTAAATTAAATCTCTAATCGAGTACCGACCTCAGTATATCACCTTTGCGAGACATCTTCCTCTATACTTATTAAGAAGGTATTTTGACTGAGACACTGAAAATGATGCTATTTCTGATGAAAATACAAAGCATTCAATTGAGCAAAATAGTAAAAGATAGTATTAGAAGTCACTTCATGTCTTCATCAATACTGTACGCGAGAACTGTACGTTTAACTCCGAGATTTCGTTGATTAAATCTGCGGCGAGCGCTGGTCCTCAGACTCGACTATTCGAATGACAGGGAGCTGATTGGTTTCTTTGAGGCCGGTGATAGAGGAAAAATATATTCGCTGCGACTAGTGTTTTATCGATAGAGTCGAACTCAGTCACATCCTCGTGATCGTAGATATGCTACATTGTCAGGGACACTGCTAATTCTCTCGTCATCCTTACCAGGTAAGAGAAAGGGGAGATCGTTAACGCACTGTTGAATATCCTTTAAATCTTGAATATTGTTATCTTGATAAGCATTACACTTAATTTTCACTTTTTAACATTGGACGACAATATATCCACACCAATTCAGGCTTAATATATAAAGCTTTGGCTTCAGGCGAGCTGTCCAATCCAGTAATTAATACTCTCTGCTTATTCATGACGGAGATTCAATGCTTCACCATTAGCTATCTCATTGCGCATTAGCAGTCCTAGTTCTGGTCGTGAGTATAAATCAGCATACTCTTATCTTAGTCTATATATATATATATATATATATATATATAATGATATATATGTATATATAATATATTTATACGTATGATACTAAAATTATCTATATATGTCAATATTGATATTATATATATATTTAAATGTTATTATATTATCCTGGATATAACTATAGATAGAATAAGTCATTAAAATTATAAAATCATAGTTATATTATATTATTATTAACGCGTTAAACTCCTAGTTTGTCCCTTAAATATATATAAATACATATGACGGTATTATAATATTATAGTGAGTTAGATATATTTATAATTTAATTATATATTTATATTCAATATTATTCTACAATTATAAGTATATGTATAAACATCAATATATTTAGTATATACATATATATAATATGAATATAACAAATAATTAATTTATTATATATTATATAATATATATATTATATTATATATCATACTAAGTAGTAAAATATACTCATATGTGATAAGAATTTGTGATAAAAGTCTCTCATGAAATAATTCATACAGTTATATAGATACGTACTAGTTTAAAGGGTGTGGATAGGGTTGGACTGTATTCTACCTATAGAGGCATAATAATAATGATATCAGTAGTGAGTATAGAGTTGATAGCTACAATAAATCACTCTTAGGTATTTATATAGTACTCAGTACATTTATTATATAAGAATATAAGAACGGCAGCTATCATATGGTAATATATATCGTATTATATCTAAATAGTGCTAGGTTACATATTCTTATATAATCTATTTGGATATATAAATACATTAGTAGTACCAGTTCACTATACAATACGATTGTAATCATAGATTATGACATTCACTATAACACACAAGCGCTCGCTCGTATGACATACATCACCAGATACTTAACGGACGTGTGCTTCGTACGCATATATTTATTGCATCTTAGCTATCTTGTTATGCACTTGCAAACGTAACCCATACAGCAATGGCGCGTCTGAGTTGACTATTCATGCTGACGTGAAGGAGGGCGATTTAGTGGACAACTCTGATGTAACATGATATCTATCGAATACGGTGCCTTGCGCTGAAGGTGTATCAGATGGTTTAATATAGTAATATTCATGACCTGGGCAAAGTCTGAGCTAATATACGTGCGGAGCTGATTAGCATGGTTAGTAAACTATATTAAGAAGGCGTGGGCAAAGAGTTGGACTGCATTTTAAGGAAATAAGATATTTCTAAGTTCTATGTAAAAATATCAGGCTTAAGAACTCTCCGTGCTTGCCACTTGGGGTCGATGAGATTACGGTGAGGCTTGGTAGCAAAAGAGCCGGTTAACTATTACTCTATCACTAGTTACAGCAGTTGGCGTATTCTTCTTTTCAACGGCGGTGAGAGAAAGCCTATGGTGATATTATTGCCACTGATAGATTTGATCTTTACTATCTATCATCAATATATGATTTAATTGAAACCTAACTTTTCATTCCAATATTTATTTTGTCTATTATATCATAGAGAGTAAGACTGATCTGTCGAGCTTCCGGAGCTGGCAGCTCTCCTCTAGGATATTTACTTTACAGCTGTCTTCGATTTTTTACTTCATCCTTCAGGTTTTAAGTCTTGTAGGCAAAATTTGGTCTTTCCCTGTTACGTCATGTATTCTATTATTTTATAGTGGTCCCTTTAAGATGCATTTAATCCATTTGAGTACTCTTAATAATTTACAATGCATGCATATCTTGTTTATTTATCAGATTGACGCTTACTTACTATTGGTACCCATTTTTAGATTTTAATGTTCTCGATATTTTAATAATTCGATATTCACTCTACTCCCTGCTCGTAATGCTCTACATCGTCAACTTTAGGGTCGATCAAGCTGTAAGTGCAGAGCTGGCTGCTGATTATTTGTGCGCCTACTCAAAGGTTTGTTGCTTCTCAGAGAGAATTATGATGCTGATGAATTTGGGGTGGGAAATTGGTAGTGAGGACGACACCCGTAAGGCTAGTGGTTGTATAGGCTGAGTGTGGGCTCCTGCACGATGACGTAGTATTACAATTTTCATTTTTCAATCTACAATCTGTTAAACGGTAACAATACAGTACGACCTTCTAATCATTACTTGAAGAATAATCCATACTTCGGTTATCAGAGAGCAATAACTGAGAAGTATGAGGCAGCGAAAACACCACTCACCCCTTATCTGCAACAACCTTCTTTATTATATTTTTCTAGAGTATTTGAGCTTCTACTCAGTTAGTGTTAGTTTATTGTGTTACAGTAAAAGGTTAAGAGGATGTGTTTTTATAATGTTGATGTTAAGTATTAGTATATGTCGTACGTCTAGCTCATTACTCTTCTGATGTGCCTGTTTTTAAGGACTTCCTTATAAGATTTAAGCAGAGTTCACAATACCACTGATGATTACTTCTTATCTATCGAACGAGATTATTTTAGAGCATATGCAGTCTCGGGTAGTCAGAGCTTGTTAGAAGTCTATTTTTAATTAGTTAGAGAGTGAAGAGGCATACTTTTTACGAGCTAAGTAAGTCGTTAATTCAGTAAGTTTCAGGGTAATTTGAGTATACAGTTTTTCTATTACATACGCTTATGGCGCGTAGTGAATTGTTTTGTTGGGATGCAGGGACTCTGCTATGCGAGTTTGGTTTGTTAGGATTGAGTAGTAGTTCACGACTCACAGTCTAAGTTCTACAGTATGACGAGTCGGAGTAAGTCTTGTTCTTTAATGATAGCGTTATCGAAGACTTTTTCTTCGACTGTCGGAACTATCATGCCGGACCGCGTAGTAGCTATGTGCCTTGAGCTCTATATAGTCTTCTACTTAGATCTAAGAGCGACGCGAGTCGAGTATACTGATGTGGTTTTTAAGGATGAAAGGTAGTAAGGTCACTAATGCTCATTATAGAACTTTTGTTGATGAAGGGAGAGCGTGGTTTCGTGTAATGTAGTATAATGCAGATTGATAAGTAAATGATGGGGTAATGACATCTCCGTAAACTGTATCTCACTGACTACTTACTCTTCGTTAAACTTGTGCTAGACAGTTCCGTACAGCACTATAGTAGATTTTATTATGTACTCGTTAGTACTATATTCCATCTATTGAACAGTATGCCAAATTGTATGGATTTTGGGATTGAATCTCTTAACTTGCGTATCTCACCTTCACTGGCTACACTCTCTATCTCACTACTTCCTACTTCTACTTCTCTCATTAACTTCTCTGGAATACACTATAGGACGCAGATTATTTTCAACAGGTGTATGTCAAAATTCCACCATCCTTTAAATTGTTTAACAGCAGAAAAGGTTTTCCGCAGCCTGTGGGACCCGCCACCATGCATGTAGCAGGGCTGAAGAACATGAATTTACCCACATCCATGCTCGTAGCGTGCTCGATGTACAATGCAACTTTCGAAACTATGTATATATATATATATATATATATATATATATATATATATATAATATATATATATATATATATATTATATATATATATATATATATATATATATATATATATAATATATATTATATATATAATATATAATATATACGAACGTTTACTCGACGATGTTAAAGCACCAACTTCAGTTAAAACCTTTACTACATACCTAGAACTTTAATAATCACTGACGTACATATTTTAACATTAAATATACTCACAAGAATATTAAATATTTTATCATTAATTACATTTACAATAATATTAAAAATATTTATAAGGGTATATAACACTGTTGTAGACATTCACAGAAACTTTACGAAGACTCAAGATTAATACTCTGTAAATCTTTACAAATCTTTACATTTATATCGTTGTCTATCATGAAGCCACGTGTCTCGTCGATACCATCCGAAAGCACATATGTAAAAAGCTCCCTCTCAGATATCATAGTGTGTTTGGTCTCTGGATCGTCAGCATAGATGCTTACCGCCCATCGTTTTCTAAGTAGATGAATGAATTTCTGCACATCAATAGTTTCTAGGAATCGTTTAATAACAGTTTCAGAATCATCAACCATCATTTTCTTGAATGCATAGTATTCCTGGTATAACATATAATGAGCGACTGTTACATAGTTAGATAACACACTCACTCTCTTCATATGCCTTATCACCCGTCTGCCCACCTCGGACATACACTTCAGCTGCTGTATTCCTGAGATGTAGAATCCATGTGAAGTACGTTCAAATGCTTCTAAACCACTAGTCCTTTCCCATAGTCTAACTTCCACGCATATTGTGTTCGCATGTTTAGAGAAGGTTAGAGTAAGCTGTTTTTCCTTTGCTCCTTTGCTCTGGCTGATAACTGTTTTCGAGTAGTTTAAATCCACATTAGGGTTAAAGTAGTCAGTAAGCCAGGACTCGATGTGTTTACATATACACAGTAATTCATCGGGACTCATGTAAACACGCCGTGTGTTGTAATATGATGGTAGCACACTTGAAAAATTCAAATCCATCGGGTTTTCTTTTATAAAAGAATGAAACCCTACTTCCTGGTATCTTAACTTCCCACTGAATGATGTCTTGTACAGAGGTATACCTATTAAGACGAATCATATTGTGTTCTTTCTGGAAGCGGAACACTTTTAAGATAGAGTAGAGAACTTCTTCACAGCTCGACAGCTAAAGCGACTATAGTTTGAAACGAGATTAGACTCACAAGGGAACGTATATAATTCTCGCCAAAACACAATGTAGGGGTAATAGAGATAAGGCTGACGTCCGCCAATCACAAGGGGCCATTTATAATTCTCGACCAACCATAGTGGAGGGTGAATTGAGATAGGGTTTACATCGGCCAATCACAAGTAAAGCAGAACGTAGGTTTTTACGATCTGCTTGCAGAGTAAAATATAATAATTTGATTTCTATTACGACGTGCGTTTTCAACTTATAAATAATATGATAAACAGTAATATTAATAATTAATAATATAATATATAATAATAATAATAATAATAATATAATGACAGTAATAATAAGTGTGTGTTGTGTGTGGTGTGTGTGTGGGTGTGTGTGTGTGTGTATGTGTGTGTGTGTGTGGTTGTGTGGGAGTGTGTGAATATTAATACAAAAATGTGTGTGTGTGTTGTGGTGTGTGTGGTGGTGTGTGTGTGCGTGTGTTGCAATATTGCGCAATACTGCTTCGATGCATCGATGCATCGATGGCATCGATGCATTAAATGCCTTTGTGACTCTGATTCAATCACTTTCATAGCTTTTTAGGGGTGCTAGTTGCTTTCATGCTGTTCTTTTTGTCTTGTTGCCGGGGCTGTGATTGTTGTTGTTGTTGTTGCTGTTGTTGTTGTTGCTGTTGTTGTTGTAGTTGTTGTTGCTGCTGTTGTTGCTGTTGTTGTTAATGCCTTTATGACTGTTGCTGTTTCTGCTGTGGGTCGTGGCGGTGACTGTTGTTGTTGTTGTTGTCGTTGTTGCTGCTGTTGTTGTTGTAGTTGTTGTTGCTGCTGTTGTTGCTGTTGTTGTTAATGGCTTTGTGACTGCTGCTGTTTTTGCTGTAGATTTTGTGATGATGAATGAGAAGAAGAAAAAGATGAAGAAGAAGAAGAATGGAAAAATGGAACGAAAAAAAAAAAAACACTTTCGTACCTTTGTGATTAAAACATAATAATAATAATAATAATAATAAAAAAAAAAAAAAAAAATAATAATAAAAAAAAAAATAAAAAAATATATATATATATATATATATATATATATATATATATATAATATATATATATATATATTATATATTATTATATATATAATATATATATACTATATATATATATATATTATATATATATATATATATATATATATATATATATAAATATAAATAAGACAGGGCAGTAATATAATATAATATATAATATATATATATTATATATATATATATATATATATAATATATATATTATATATAATATATGATATATATAATATATATTATATATATATTATTATATATATAATATATTATATATTATATATATATATATATATATAATAATATAAAAGCTTTTCATTTTGACAAGAAATCCATCTTCCTTTTATACCCTCAGGCAAAGATTAAAAGTTAATCAGGCTTGAAGAAAAAGGTAAGCTTTTAATCCCTTTGAGTTCACGGTTAATTATAACTATAATTGACCGTGAAGTCGAAATAAGAAAATTTTTATTCATTTATTTCATATTTTAATACACATTTTGAACTCCATTTCTATATAAAGATGATTTGAAAGAAGGTCTGAAAGGCCGCTTGGCACGGTCAGTTAAGTCCGATACTTACCTGGTGACCACCGTGATGAAGCAGCCGAAAGGACAGGATTCGAGTTCCTATCCTGTCCAATTTTATATATATCAAAAGATGGAGGGTGAACTAAGAGAGGGGGGAGTAAGGAGGAGTAAAACCCCCATCTCCTCAATGACAATGCGAACGAAAGACGAAACGAGTATACCAAACCGGGGGTGGCGGCAAAGGCAGAGGCGGTGGCGGAGCGGGAAAGCGGGCCACGGTGCGCGAAGGCGGCGGCGGCGGGACCAAGTCGGAGGCGGGGAGAAAAACGGGCGCGCGCGGAAACGTAAGTGTGTGTGTTGTGCAGGGCGAGAGAGAGAGTAGGTGATGTAGTCATGGCAACAGATAAAGGGGGGTAGGGGCAATGACAACAACAACTAAGAGGTAGGGGTAAAGAGATGGTGGGGAGAAGAAAAAATGGGGGTAGGTGTGTGTGTGTGTATGTGAATGTGAATGTGTGGGTAATCACAGTCTCGTGTAATGTTTGATGACTGCGTCATCAACATACACTCGAATGTGCGCACCTACGGTGCGCACACATACGAAAATATAAAAGGGGGGGGAGGGTAAGGTAAATAATAATAATAATAATAATATATACATACATAAAATTACTTACATTAAAAAATACAATCATATGTACGCGAGCTTCGCTCGCTGGATCTCGTGCAACATTGCAAATGTTGCTTCGCAACATTTGCATGTTGCACTCAATCTCTGCAATGTTGCGTGCTCTATCTCGTACTTATTACTACTGTCGCAGCACACTTTTAAAGATCTCTCTTACATCAGTGATTGAAGGAAGAGAGGGAGCTGTTCCCTAAAACATAAAAGGTGAAGACTCCTCAATATCTCCGTCCTCCACTCAGTGTCATTTGCCTTGTAAAAGTAAACATACGCACGCACACACACACATACACACACATACACACACGCACACACAAACAAACACACACACACACGCACGCACGCACGCACGCACGCACGCACGCACGCATGCACGCACACAGTTAACCTTTCAGCTGCTTCTCTCGATATATAAGATCTACTAGAGGCTGTATCGATCAAACATCTAAAAGTTTGTTCATTTCCGTTATATACCATATTTAAAGAAGTGGTAGGAGGTATGTACTCATTCTCCAAACTTTGATGGAAAGTTATACAATGATTACTTGTTGTATTTACCACCTCACTATTATTTACATTACACAATGGCTGTATGGGTGATTTACTTCCACACTTACATGGAAACCTCATTTTGTTATTGTTACCAAAACATTGGGCTTGCTGATGATTGCCAGCACACTGTACACACAACCCCAACTCTTTAACTCTAGTAATTCTGCTTTCAAAATTGTTGTACACAGGACACAGACCCAAAGAATGAGGGCCAGAACATAATTTACACCTTTTATCAGCCTCCTTTACCTTTTTACTTGAGGTTTGAAAATTTGCCAAGAATGCTGTTTACTAGTAGCATTATTATGTGTTGTTTTTCCTTTTTGAGGAGTGACAGATGTAATTTTCTTTTAAGTTTGGCAACCATTATTCTTTTTGAGGAAGAACTAGTGCATATTAAAGCTTTTATTATATCCTGATAATTTTCAAGAATTTCATTTATGTCAGGATAATTATGTCCGACTTTTCTTATCAGGTCTTTTAAGAATACTTTAGGAAGCTTATTTACTATTATGTGCGACAACAAACAACAGCCTGGACTCTTCTTGACGAAAAAATCTAAATTTTGCACTTTTAAGTCATAAATAATGGATCTGATTTTATTTAATGCCTTTTTTAAAGATATAAAATCCTTATCATATTTGGATTCTATTGTAATAGCTATTAATGAAGCAAACAAGTCATTTGTAATGGTAGCTACATCCAAATATTTATTCTTTAACAATTCTAAAGCTACTTTATAACGATCTGGTATGATTGATAAATGAGAGACAATACTTAAAGGATAATCCCTTAAAAAGCTCAACAGATACATTAATTTAACAGAGTTTAGGATTATTTCCAACTATATTCATAAACTGATTTAAAAAAAACTTGGAAACTAATTTTATTCAAAATCTCGTCGAAAATAGCACAAGCCCATTATTGCAACTTTACCATTCAGTAGTGTGATCAATATTATTTTAAGGCGTTCCACAAAACTAATCTGAAGATATTTAGTTTCTACTGTTAAAGTCTCTTTAACTTTAAAATAAATTCATTAATCAATTAATTTAAATTCTAGTTCTAAATAATAATCGCTTTGAAATTCTATTTTCAGAATCCATATTTAGGCCTACTATTTCAGTTTCCATCAAAACACCTATCATGTTTTCATCTAACTCTTTGATTTTTAACATCAGATTATTTATTTCATTTATCTGAGTTTTACAGAACATAATTCCCAAACTGTCATTAGTTTTCACTTTTCAATTCATTCAATTTGTTTATTATTTTAGTAATACGAGTCTTTATATTAGTCCGCAACTTTTTAAATTTGACAAAATTTTCCATTTTATTCAAAATTGCTTTATTCAAAAATATTTTCTTCCAAAAATGCTAAATATTGTGTTACTAATGAAAATTGAAAACATTTATAGGCCTACAACTACCCTACGCCTTCAAAAACTTGTTTGTCAAAAACAAGATTCAGCTCTAGGGTGCCCTAGTTTATGAACACAATTTTAGCAACTTTTATTAATTTCACCATTTTCAACAGGGAAACGAAACCACACAGTTTTATTGTTATTATTAAGCATTAATTACTACAAATAATTATATTATTAATTATATTATTAAAATAATTAAGCCTCAATAAAAAGGTCTTACAGAAATTCGCTAAATGCACTTGAATATTAGCTGCATTTCCAGAAACCCGAGTGCAGCCCGTATGCAAAATCGACTCGGAAACGCTTCGAATTGAAAATAAAAATTACATTAACCAATCAGAGAACAGAAAATTTGAGTACCTGGAAACGGCCGAGCGCGCCCGTTGGATCAGCTGACAATTGTAAACAATACTCTTATACTTATAAGTATCTATTTTATGAAATGATACGATATATTAGTATCCTTAATATTAAAGTTAACTAAATTATTTCAAAATTTTAGCAAGCCATTTCCGACACATGTTTTGTAAAAAAAATTTGTTTGTAAACAAAGTATTCTTCCGCGCAGCCCGCCCGTTTATTAATTCCCGAAATCGAGAATGTAAGGACGGGCGCCTGACTGTGACGTTTACGTGACGTAGAAGTGCGCAAACGGACTCTGGAACCGATGCATGTGCGCCTGTGTGGCCACACGGGCTACACTCGGGCTTCTGGAAACGCAGCTATTGTTTACTTTAATCGACAAATTATCGATTATTATCGATTATTGAAAGAACGATATTGCTATCGATATTAATCGATTTTAAAAGAATAACCAATAATAAAAATATCGATTATTATAAAATATTTACAAGAAACCAATCCAACACCATTGGAATTACCTTTCAATAAGAATATGCGATCCAATTTATGACGAAAATGTTACAAATGTTAATATTTGAAAATGTTTAAAGATTTTTGAAAAAAGTTTTAACTTTTTAATTAAATTTTCAATTTTAAATTAAATCACTTTCTAAAGGTAAATAACTTTTCACTTTCACAGATTATTCATTTGATGAAAAATTGTTACTTATTATTGCAGTATGAAACCTTTTCTAAGGTTTAAATTTTTCAAATGTCTAAGGCTTTGAAGTAAAATTGAAAGAACAATATTGCTATCGATATTAATCGATTTTAAAAGAATAACCAATAATAAAAATATCGATTATTATAAAATATTTACAAGAAACCAATCCAACACCATTGGAATTACCTTTCAATAAGAATATGCGATACAATTTATGACGCAACCTTTTTGCGCATGCCCAAGACTACGCTTTTGAAAATGTTTAAGATTTGAAAAAAGTTTAACTTTTAATAAATTTTCAATTTTAAATTAAATCACTTTCTAAAGGTAAATAACTTTTCACTTTCACAGATTATTCATTTGATGAAAAATTGTTACTTATTATTGCAGTATGAAACCTTTTCTAAGGTTTAAATTTTTCAAATGTCTAAGGCTTTGAAGTAAAATTTTCAATTACAACGGTTAGGTGTATACCTTTTCAAATATATAAAAAATTCGCTGTTATTTTTGATAGTAGCAGCTCTTTTCGCTACCGGTCTATTATTTAGCTTCTTTGCACTAAATGTACTTAAAAATATAAATTTTATTTACCTTAAGTGTTCTTCTTCCAGATGTAGAAACAGAAGTTTGGAGACTATGCGTCTTTGAGGTACCTCCTATAAACGCTTATAGAAAAATTTTTAGTTAATTTATCCAAACAATTAATAAGAATCAATTATTATTATAATGAAAGGCAGGAAACTCCAAAAGGGTTTGAAAAGAGTATTAATACCATTAAAAGACATTTTTATCTTATACAATTGGGTGCAATTTAATAAAACAACTTATACTTAAAACAGTTTTACTGAGACTATGATCGTAAATTAAGGGGAGGATCCAATATTTGGCTAGTGCTACGCCCAATTTTCACCCCCCCTAAAAATAGACATAAAATTCGGAATTACAGGTGATTTGACCCTATTATCACCAAACTGTAGCTTTTTTGTGGCCTCTAAAACGTTGTTTTCCGGTGGTTTTCTGTGCCTGTAGTAATTTTTCAAAATATTCCCAATTTTTCAAAACCCATGTTTTTGACATTTTTCGTATCAACTTCCAGAATTTTTTTTCGAAATGACTCAACTTGAAATATGACATTCAGATGGTCTATTATACGCAAAAAATGCACATAGATATTTTTCGATTTTTTTATTTTTTGTGCTCAGCGTTGTCCAATGTTCCAAACCCCACTTTTTTTTGGATTTTTAAATGTAAAAATTGCGATAATTTTTTTCCTGTTTGGGTGAAGTGGATGAAATTTTCAGGGCATATGTAGTCGGGGGAGAGGCACATTTTTTACTAACATAATTTCTTTGTATATTGCATTAGTTTTGGCATTTGTTCTTGGAACAATTTTCAAAAAAAAAAAAATTTGGGAAATTTTTTAAAAATTTGCTTTTGAGTTATACAAAAAAAATTAATCTAAGTAAAAATGGTTTATCTCGCCCAACTATACAAGCCCTGAAAATTTGATGTTGATCAGATAAGTAAAAAAAAAAATTCCAATATTTCACTTTTTGGAACGATTAAATTATTTGAAAAAGTGAAATATTGATATACTTTTTTTTCCTAACCTATCGATTTCCAACATCAAAATTTTCAGGCTGATAATTGGGGAGATACATCTTTTTACTTAGATAATTTTTTATATACTCAAAAGAAAATTTTTTAAAAATTTCCCAATATTTTTTTTTTGAAAAATTTGTTGCCAAGAACAAATCCAAAAACTTAATGCATTTACAAACAAATTATCTAAGTAAAAAAATGTGCCTCTCCCCCGACTTTTCATGTGCCATGAAAAAATTTCACCACTTCGCTTTGAACAGGAAAAAAAAAATTATGCGCAATTTTTTCATTTCAAAATCCCAAAAAAAAATGGGAGTGTTTTTGGAAATTGGACAACGCTAGCACAAAACTCAAAAAATCGAAAATATTATAAATGTAATTAATGTAGGTATGGACCCATCTATGCATAATTTCAAGTTTGAAGTCATTCTGGAAGTTGATACGAAAAAATGTCAAAAAAACATGGGTTTTGAAAAATTGAAATATTTTGAAAAAATGACTACAAACACAGAAAAACACCGGAAACAACGTTTTAGAGGCCAAAAAAAAAAAAAAAAAAAAAAAAACTACAGTTTGTGATTATAGGGTCAAAATCGCCTGATAATTCCAAATTTTATGTCCATTTTTAGGGGGGGTGAAAATTGGGCGTAGCACGAGCCAAAAATTGGATCCTCCCTTTAAGACAATATATATTATTATAATACGCCGTGATCTTAACTTATACACGTTAATTAAAAATAAAAAACACTTATTGTTTGTCTTTAATAATACTATTGTACTTAATATTGCGTACAACTATTATTATTAAGATACTGAAAATCAGTCACAACTTTACTGTACAGTTACTGGATCAGACTATTAGAATACTGAATACTTTCCTATACTGGCCGCGATCGAGTCACGTAACTCACCGTGGAGAAATATTACTGCAATTTTTAAGTCTTAATTAATGACTCATAATACTGGAATTATTTTTATACCGTGGTCTAATATTAATGACCAAAAATTAATGATTTTATGAACAATTTTTTATAATATATATAATATATATATATATATATAATATAATATATATATATATATTATATATATATATATATATATATATATATTATATATATATATATATATATATATATATATATTATATATATATATATATATTATATATTTATATATATGTGATCAATGTAGATGATATTCCCAATGTTTTGGACTAGTACAAAAGTGTCATAAAAGTACGATATCTAGCACAGTACCACAATCAAATAATAGATTATGGTGCTACTCCTTCAGAATCTTTTCCAAACATCTCTATCTTTAAATGTTCGTTCCTCCTTTACTACCTCTATCGTCTTGCCTCTTCGTTGTATAGCCTCCGCCACATATTACATCCATCTCTTCCTTGGTCTTCCTGCTGATCTCTTCTCTTCTGATCTCCAATCCATCATCTCTCCCAACCTTTCCCCTTCTTCCATTCTTTTCACGTGTCAAAACCATCTTAACTGATTTCTCTCCACACATTCCAAATCAGATTCCAGGTCACGTGGGTATAGAAGAGCAGGACTTGATAGATGAAGCTGCAAAAGAGGCAAGTTTGATTGGAAGAAAAATTAACATTGGATATTCTGTATCGGAATTTAGATTATTTTTTGTACAAATCATGTTACTCTTTGTGGCAGTCCCTGTGGAATAGAGAAAGCAGTTATAAGGATTTAAAAAATGATATATAAGTATAATTGTGAATCTACATTAGCCTTACCTGAATTTGTTGTTTCAAAGATTTTTTTGCTCTTTGAATAAGATCTTGATATTCCATAGATAACTCTGCCTTTTGGTTTTAGTAATCTATCACTTAAAATCTTAGTTAGGGTAAATTTGATTGGTGAGAAGGTAAAGAGAATAGGGATAGGTTGATAGTGAAAATATTTGAAAAGAAATGAAGAAATTTACCTCTTTACCCTTAGTAGTATCATATGTCAACTTGACTTAACATTACACAAACACGACTAAATAGTACCGCTTTTGAATTAGAAGTGAGTCCACAATTGTCGCAAGACATTGTGATTTTTTAGTGAAATTTAGTGAAAAATGGATACCACATGTAGACAAAAATATATAATTCCGCTAAAAACTAATAAATAAAAGATACTGTATATAGCAAATAGTTTATAAATCCTAAAATAAAATAACTTATATCACCTAAAATAATAAAATACTAAATAAGCAAAATAGAAGAGAAATATGTGGAAGGTAATATAATAGTTTTTATATCCTGCCCACTGAAGAGTTGCAATGAAAACCATTGCAATTAAGAAATTTAAATTTTTTTACATCAGATAAATTTCCTGCGAAGCGAATTTTCTTGACACTTGGGACAGCCAGCCCTGTCTAATAGGTCTTTCTTTGACTGATTGAGCTGAGAAATTTGATCTGTTTGAGAGTCAAGTGAGGTGAATTTATACCTGAAGTTGAAGGTTGTACATTTACAATAGCAGTATCACTATTTCTTTGAATAACTGAATTTGAATTTGAGGGATCAACTTGATCTGTATTTTCATTGTTTTGACCAATCTGAATTGGAGAGATCACTGCTTGCTTCAGCATCAGTTTCTCCACAGGAGACAGAGTGGGTAATAGATAACTCCAATGGGTAGAGATGACAAATAAAATAGTGACAGGTTTGTCCATCTCCCTTTTTTAATAACACACTCCTGATCTTATCGTCATCACCAACAATGACTTCCAGAACTCTACCCAAAAACCAGAAGGGTCTAGGCTTATTAGGTGTGTGTATCAGAACTATATCTCCAACCTTAATTCTGTTGGTCCCACTCTGACTGATAGAGATTTCTACTAGTCTGGCCGCCAATTTAATAGGTAAGACTCGATACATAATTCCCTGAAAGTTCTCCAAAAACTTCTTCCTTGGAGCAGTTTAGAGTTATGGCTAAGTCTTGTTAGTGAGGGAGGAAGTTTTCCATATGGGTGGAACTTCATTTGAATATGGAGGTTTGAATTGCCCATAAAGGCTTCAAAAAGGAATTAGGAGCAATAAACTTCCAAATCATTATCTGTTGACCTATAGGTTAAAGGTCTCGAATTGATAACATTAGGTGATATTTGAAATACTTGTTAACAGTTGAAAGTAGGTTAGGTTGCTTTACCTATAGTTTTATAGAGACATCCCTTACTTGTTCGTTATCATTCTCTTCCCAAACTGATCCCACCCAACTGGAATAGACTGGAATCTTGTAATTTTTGATGTATTGTTACGCATATGTTCGGAGAACATATTTGAAGACAAAGATTTCTAACAGTATATTTCCACCTTGTTTGAAATTCTTGGCATTATCTGAGTAACAAATTGCGACGGCTGCCATATATATTTGTGAAACTTTGGAATGAAAGTAAAAGGATTCAGTGGACATATATCTGGAGGGACATCAACATGAATAGCTCTGATATTAAGGCAGGTTTAAAAAATTAACAGATACATTTTTGAAATCCTTATAAAATTTTTTTACAAACGAGATGCCCTGTAAAGTCCACACCAGTATGCTCAAAAGGGACGCACAAAATTACTCTATGATTGAGGAAGATTAGTCATGTTTTGGATATTTAAAGGGTTATACTGTTAAATTTATTGCCATTACTATACAGTTCTGACAAAACATTCTTTACAGCCTGCCTGGCCTTGGAAATCCAGAAGCCATGAGCTCTGATGAAATTGATAGAGGTTTGAACACCCAAGTGTTGACATCTAGAATGAAAATCTCTTATGATTAATTTAGTGAGATGATGATCCTTGCCAAGAAGAATTGGATTTATCACATCATCATTATATAAAAGTGTCTTGGCAATTCTCCCTTTGGATCGGATTAGGCCTTTATTATCTATGAATAAGTTAAGTTGATTGACCAGCAGTTGAATTTCATTCCTTTTAGGATTTGAGAAATAATATCTCCTTAGGGAAAAACAATGCTGCTGCATTATCTTCAACCAATTAGAGTTGGGCTTTCTGATCACAATTTTCATCCAGGCCTTTACTCCTGCTAATGAATTTTTTTGAATATTTTTGAAGTTACTTTATTAAAGGCCTATGCACACTTGAGTAATCTTTAAATTGGTAACAAAGACTGAGGATAACAACCAACAGATGTGTGACATTGTAATGTCTTTTCCTTATTGGCCTCAGACAAAAATTTTTAATTTTACTAATAGGCCATTGAGATTTATCTAAAAGAATCCAAGAAGGACCCTTTAGCCCTAAAAATGGCAATTTTGAAAGAAAAGTAGAGGTTGTAAACACCTCTGGTAATCAGATCTGCGTGGGTTTTCAGCAGTATTGATATAAGCTAATAGAACATGGTACATTTGTACCTCTAGCATCCAACTGATTTTTGAATTGGATAAATTTCTTTGAGCCTATTATTTACAAAAAACATTTTTATTTTTTGCTCTTTCGGACAGGAACCATGAAAGGACAATTTGAGCATCTACAAACACCTTTATGTTTTTGAACTGAAATGTGATAAAAAATTCTGCATAATATTTTATTTATAACAAAATGAAAATAAAGAAAAACCACAGACAACAACTCTTAAGAGGGCAAAGCCCTAGATTTGAGAGGGGCCACCTGGCCTTTGAGAATTATTTTAAATTAGAAACCTTGACCAATATACTATAAACGACAAAATCCATAACAAGATGAAGAAGCATCACAAAATACGAATAAGGAGTTTGAGGGAGAAGGTGAGAAAAAGCAAAACTTTTCAATTTTCAATATGTAATTTATTTTAAATTCTGAACATAGTGAAAACCAGGGAAACTAAAAACAATCAGCAGGGAACCTTTTCATCCCAATCGAGACCTAATTGCCATTTAATTTCCTAATTAATAACCGACCTCTTAAAGTTACGGGTAAAAAGATATTTAAAGGATCAAAAACCTTGGACACAGCAGATAACAACAATCTTTTGGTATTTGCATCAGCATTAATTGAAAATTTTGCTAGTTTTAACTTATCTGTAAGAGGATTAAAAAGATATCCAAGAACCTTATTTTCTGATTCCTGATGTTGAACTATTCTACCCTCTTCTTCCATAACAGTTCTTAATTGATCATTATTAGAGTCCCAACTTCTAAGATGGAAACCACCATCTTCCATTCTTTTGTTGCATTCATGATAAAATTCTTTTAAATGTTGTAGATCATTGCCACTAATAATTAAATTATCAACAAAAAAATTATTTAATAGAATCTGAGTACATGCATCATCCTCATATGACTGAGCATGATGCTTGATGATATAATTGAGGATGAAAGGTGAGAATGTGAAACCAAAAACAATGGTTGAGTATCGATAAGCCTTTAATTGACCATTACTTCTCCAAAAAAAAAAACAAAAGCGATTGCGGTCTTCGATAGATTTTAACTTAATCTGAAGGAAGGCTTGTTTAATATCCGCTAACATGACAAACTGATTTGATCTGAACCGGAATAAATGACCCAACAAGGAGGACATAAGATCTGGTCCAGTATAGGCTGCCTCGTTTAGAGATGGTAAAGAATTAGTTTTAAGAGAACAGTTAAACACAGGCCTGAACTTTGTTGATACTTGTTTCATCAGTTTTGATAACAGGTTTGTGAAAACCCAAAATATAATTTTTATTACATAGATATAAGATACACTGAACTCTTCAATAATACCATCAGCTAATTGTTGCTGAAAGACATCATCATAGGCTTTAACTAACTTTTCTTTCTAAATTTTCATGAACTCTATTAAGCACTGCAAGAGCAATGTTAAAGTTTGATGGCAACAAGGGAAGTTATCTTCAATCCATGGAAGATCTATATTATTTTCCGTCTTTAAAACTCTATACCACCTTGATTTTTCCAATCGGTTTCAAATTCATCTCAAGATTTCATTATTGATTCATACCTTCTATACCAAGGAACTCATTTGAACATGTTTTCTAATTCCTTGCTCTACCTCAGAATTACTTAGTATGTGGCTTAAGGATTAAAAAAAGAATGTACAGGGTTTAAAGACTGCATTAACCAAAGTATGGTTAACCTGCAATTGATTATGATTTAGATTTTTTGATTTTGAAATAACATTTATGATTTTGAACAACTTGAAAATTTTATTAAAATTTGCTTCTATCTTCTTGATATAAATTAGTAATATTTCCAAATGGAATAATAGAAACCATCTCTTAACTTAAAAGCAGATCCACTCATACATTTAATTCAATCTAGGTTGAGGGAAACTACTCTATATAAATTCAATGCCAAATTTAAAGGCATCCAATCGAAAAAAAATGAGTTATTAGACGCTTTATAGCCAGAATCAGCTAATTTGTTGAAAAGATTTATTTTCTCAAATTAATTAGAGCTTGATCTACGAACTTAATCTCGTAACTTAATTAAGATCCTCATCAACCAAAAGAGAAAGGGTGAAACAAGACTGGCGTCCATTATATACATCAAGAAACAGTCTCTTTCAAAGTGCGGTGCTAACACCTAAATAGGTTTTTATATCCGTAATGAGTGCTTTGATGATTTCTCTACAGATATATTGAGTTTGTCCAGCACTTTTTTAGAAAGGTACGACCTCTGTGAGCCACAGTCGAATAGGCATCGAACTGAAGCCGAAACCTTTCCTCCTACAAATCCTTATAGTAATTGATGGCAACAAATATTAAATTGTTGGTGCTTTGACTAAAACTAAGACATACATTTGTGAGGGTGGAATTTTTCCTTTGCTTACAAAGAGCTGTAATATGACTTCTTTTATTCCAAACTTGGCAACTAAAAGAAAGTTGCTCCTCAAGTCCAGGACACTGATCTGCAGTATGTTAGGTACTTGAACATTTGGGGCATAGATTTATTTCATTACACCTTTTAATTCTTAACTCATAAGTTTTGATAAACATGCAATGCGTCATCACATGACCTTGGGATGCAACAAAACTTACATTGATCTCGACATAACCTTT
Organism: Trachelipus rathkii; assembly: GCA_015478945.1. NCBI lineage: Eukaryota > Metazoa > Arthropoda > Malacostraca > Isopoda > Trachelipodidae > Trachelipus > Trachelipus rathkii. Next base: position 5,098 of record JABUQX010089081.1, on the reverse strand, counting down.
GATTTAGAAAGTGGAAGAATCAATACCATGAGAAGCTTCATTTCCACTAACTTCATTAGTATGAGTTTTTAAATTTTGCAAAACAGAATTGGAATCAGGCCTATTATTAGATTTTAAGGACTCATTCGTCCTTTGATTTTCATTATTTTTAATTTAAAATTAGGCTTATCTGAAGTATTTACATTTTTAAATTTTGAATAAGTATTATGGGAAGGGACTTGATTGAAATTTTGACCTTTATTATGATTTGACGTTTTAACAATATTTTTTATAACTTCATTATAGCTTTCGAATATCTGATTTAAATCAGGGTAATTGGTATTCAACTTGCGAGTAATTTCTTTGACTACCACATTAGGTAATTTTGATAAAACTATGTGGCTAAGTACTACTAATCCAGTAGCCTCCTCAAGATATTTGAGGTTAAAACTCTCAAGTTCATATATTAATGTTCTGATATCTCGTTTAAGTAAACCCTAGTCGCATTATATGTTGGGTCAAATACTGGTTTTAAAGATATGATTTTTTTTAATGATTTCATCAATGAAAATTTTCGTCTAAAAACTCTTTATCTAAAAGTTCAAGAGCTTTATTATAATTATTATCACAAATAGAAAGATTCTGAATTAGGGAGTAGGCATATCCCTTTAATTTATTTTTTAAGCAATTGAAGTTTAATGATTCACTTAAATTTTTTTTGTAAATCTAAGGAGCTCTTAAATTTTGAAAAATGAAGGTTTTATAATCAAACTTATCAGTTTTTCATTGCCTCAAAGAAACCACAATCACTTCACCCCAAGAACTGATTGACTGATCATCCGATGAAATACCATTTGGAGGGTTGCAAATTTGAGCCCAGCAAAATACTTCATTCGCAAAATGCTGCTTTTAATCTAAATTTGCTCCTTAACGGAATACCAAAACTTTTGCATTATGAACTCAGGAATGAGGGATGTCCAATCTCATTATCATTAATATATTTTTATTATGATTTGTAATCCCTTTTGTTTATATCTTTTAACAAGGCTCTACTTCCTCCACAAGATCTTTTACATAACTGCATCTTTATCTTTATTATTATTAATAGGCCTACTCTCTATTTGACCAAGATAAATTTTACCTGTGCCTTGAGGGATGAAATGGCTTGAACTATAGGCTTAGATTTTTTATTAACTCTATCATGAAGGGCTTGTATCTCTCTGGGTCAAACATTTTCGCTGAAATTTGGCTAGAATGACCCAAGGACAAATGAAACTTGAAGAAAGAGGAAAAAATAAAAGAGGGCCTCCATCAGGCCAAATTATTTGATTTGAATTTTGAAAAGGTCATTAAACCAAAAAAAAAAACAAAATTTGAAGTTGAAAGTGATCAAGGCCTATAATGCCTAACTTTGAAATTTTAATTTTTGAGGAAAAAATGAGATGGCTAGCCTACCACCAGGACAAATTATTTGATTTGAATTAAAAGGGTTTAGAAGACCACCACACACACACAGCACAAAAAATAACAAATTTTGAGGATGAAAATGACCTAGGCCTAAGTTTAGCTTGAATTTGTTAGGAAATCACTGTAATGGAAGGGTTAGGGAATGATGCATTGCTTACCTAACTCTCATACCAAATTTTGAATTAATTACACTAAGACTAACTAAACTTAGGACAAAAACACCAATAGGCTAGTCTCGATGGGCCCACGTGGCTTCTACCGTCTTTATTCCTTATATTAAAATTAAACCTTAATTTTTAAATGATTTTGACGCTAATAATACACAAAATATCGAAAAACTGCTATAAGCTCGGATTATAGTTTTGATTGTTAATTTGGCCCAATTGATAGCACGAGGTGTATTCAAGAACTGCAACAAGATCCGTTCGTTAAGGACCAATATAGATTTACCACAATTGACGAAAATTTAATTCTAAAGCAGATTAAATTAATTACAAAAAAATCTTTTTGAATCTCCATAAAAGGATTTAAAAAATGATATATAAGTTTATCAATTTGTGTTTCTACATTAGCCTTACCTGATTGTTGTTTTTTCAAAGATTTTTTTTGCTCTTTGAATAAGATCTTGATATTCCATAAGATAACTCTGCCTTTTGGTTTTAGTAATCTATCACTTAAAACCTTATTAGGGTAAATTTGATTGGTGAGAAAGGTTAAAGAGAATAGAGATAGAGTGATCGTAGAAAAATATTTTTTGAAAAGAAATGAAGAAATTTACCTCTATACCCTTTTTACATTTTGATTATTAACTTTGATTACATTACACAAACACGACTAAATAGTACCGCTTTGAATTAGAAGTGTGGCTTTTGGTGATTTTTTGATTTTTTAGTGAAATTTAGTGAAAAATGGATACCACATGTAGACAAAAATATAAATTCCGCTAAAACTAATAAATAAAAAGATACTGTATATAGCAAATAGTTTTTAAATCCTAAAATAAAATACTATATCCTAAAATAAAATACTAAAATAAGCAAAATAGAAGAGAAATATGTGGAAGTATATAATAGTTTTTATACAGTATACTTACTAAAGTCAAGTCATTGATTCAAGATTGGTCATATACTTACAAAGTTACAAAATTGGAAA
>JABUQX010089080.1:30000-52500 GCA_015478945.1 Trachelipus rathkii | reverse complement strand
CTTTGAATATTGCTAACTTTAACAACCCTTGCAACTATCGAATTCCTTCCCAAACGAACCAAATCCCAAAACATTCTTACCGACATCCACTTTCTGGCCTGCTCCATCTCTTTTTACCAACGACTACATGAAATACAAGAAAGTGATCTCCCAATCATACTTCCGCAAGGACAGGCATGCGTTGCAGGATAGAATTATCTCTCATTTAAGGCTTCAGCAGTGTCAGCCATCATATTACGGTTCCACCCGCCTTGATACCGTTTTTCGATTTACTCTGAATATGCTGATTATAAGCTCACCTTGCTCATTTATTGAAATGAGAGATTATTCTGGGAAACTTCTCCACACCATATAAGACATCTGTCTCAAATTTGTTCCCACTTACGTAGTAAAACACATTCAAACTTTTTTTTAGGAACTTTCAATAAATTTTCTCCATCATCAGATACACACTTGTTAATCCCATAACCAGAAGTAGTCCAGGAACACCGCTACAATAAACAAATGTTTCATCTGACGTGAAGAACTTACGCAGCTTTTCCTCTCTGTTGAGATAAAACGAAACACTATTCCCACGATGTAGAAGACATCCTGCTTACGCTGATTAAACAATGAGGGGTATCCTATGGACGATTCAGATGGATGAAATACAGCATCATATTGCTCATCTCAGATTGAAATGTTTTATAAAGTGTTGTTTTTACTGCTGAATCCTTTGATATTAACAATGCAGAAATAGCAATCATTTGTATGGTTTTGTTGCTCCCTCAAAACCATAGGAGTACAAAACTTTAGTTTGCCATTCTTTTCTTGTGACGAAACCCTCAATGTCTCTACAAATGTTTTGGTAACCTTATGTAGAACACATACTTTGTCTTGGTCTCCTAACGGCATTTTGAAATAAACAAGGCATATTTGTTTAAGAAAGGTTGTGATATTACGCCTTTGTGGGGCTAAATTAAACAGCCGCAGATATAACAAAATATATCAGTATAGTTGTTGCATTTTTTACGTTTTGAAGGTAAGGAGGTACACATTTTCAGATTGTAGGTTGAAGCTAAACCACAAACTACTGTTGCTTGCAGAAATGAAAGAAATTTAAAAAAGAATTTTAATCGACAGATTCGATGATTTGGCGTTTCTAAACTAAATGTGAATTTCAATACCAACAAAGAAATAATTGTAAGGTAAAAATTTTTAAATTGGACCATTGGAAGTATCCATCCTGTATATATAATATATATATTATATATTATATATATATATATATTATAAAATATATATATATATAATATATATAGTATATGGCGGAGTCGGCAGAGCGTAATGTTCGGCATTCGCCGAATGCCGAATATTTTTAGTGCTTTTTTTCGGGGTTTTTGACCCCTTAGGGGTTTCCGTGGATCGACAACGCGTTTTTCGCAACCGCAGGCCCGGACCGCAAGTCCCCAACCGGAACGCGCAACGCCTTGAAAGCCTGATTCGCACGCAGCCGCACCGCCCGGATCGCGCGCCGATTCGTTATTTCTTTCTATAGCTCAGCTGACGTTCATGACCATTTTTTTACTTCGTAATATATTCCCATATTTACAAATGTATTCATATTGACGTTCACAAGGTATTCAATTTAGGCCTAATATTTCAATATTTCTCTTAATGACAATCTATGTTTGTTCAATGGTACAGAATATATATTTTGTGATTATGATTATTACTATATTATATAATGAAATTGATAATATATATATATCTATATATATATATATATTATATAATATAATAGATGCAAATATACTGTGGATGCACGTCTGAGCCCCATAATCTTTTCGATTCATTATATAAATTTTCTGCTATTTTAAAACAGGAATATAATTATATATATTATATTTCAAGCAAATAAAATATTTTTTATTCATCATTATAAAATTTTCTGCTATTTAAAACTGAATTTGATGTCAAATGGAATACGAACCATATCCTTCTCACCATTACTCTGCGCCTTTAATTCGCCTGAGCTAAATAGACGTTTAGGTTTAGTTCAAAAATTTTAATTTATAAAGTTCGAGTCTTTTCGATTCCACTTTATGCGTATATAGTATATATATATATATATAATATATATATATAGTATATCCTATTATATATATAAATATAATATATAATATATATAATATATATATATATATATATATTATAATATATATATATATATATTGTTTGGCTGTATGGTCCCTTGATTTTTTCGTCAGAAAATTGATAGTCTTATTCATTGACCAATTTATTCGCAATATTCTCACTCGTGGTAAAATTTGTCGAGCGGTGGTTAGATGGGGAGGTAATCTCAATGTATACGAAGTTACATCCCATGGGTCTCCGAAGGGGACTCCCCCATAAAAAAAAAATAAAGGTTTTTGTGTTATGCTTGAAATTTGGAGAGGATTCAGAGTTGAGTTTTTAGAAGAATTGGATATAGGATTCTGATTCGAGTTGGCTCGACCGGTCTGCATGGAGCCCACTGCAGGATGCTGTGGTTAATAAACTTTCGATAAACACAATGTTGGTGCTGGTTATATAGGTTATATGAGACATTAGAACTCGAATATGATGGTCTATAAGACCGTAATGGGTGTCTGAAAACCCAGATGAGGGATTCTGACTGAAAAAAAAGAGCGACAGAGTGCCAAAAACAGAGGTAGAAGGAGGAGAGAAAAAGAAGGATGAAAGATGAACAAAAAAGGAAAGAATGAAAAAGGAGTATGACTCAGAGGAGTAGGAGTTGACAGCAGCACCGGTGTTGGCTCCGGTGCGGTGCCGAGTTATTAAATATTGTATGTGTAATGATTTACAACACTGGTGTTCTTATAATGTCTATATGGCCGTCTGTAGATTTCGAAAAATAATGGTTTCAGAAGACCATGACAAATTAAATAAAAAAAAAAGAAAAATAATAAATAAATACAATAAATAAAATATTTATTCCTTTTTATGTTTATAACTTACAAATGTACGTTTTTACATACCCTAAAGAAAGATCAACACTAAAATCAAACCACCCATTTCCAGGCCAGCACTCAACCGTCCCCTCCTGCACCATCTGTAATCTCATGATCTATTGTTAAGCGGCCACCATTTTGAGTATCATTTTGGATAACATAACATAAAATCAAGTTCTTTATTAAAAGATCAATCAAATATATGCTAGCGTAACAAAGTTTCACATTGAATTAAGCTTACTTAGAATCAATGCTGAATAATGAAGTATAAATCCCCAAAGACAACTTAGCACATCTTAAAAGGAATAAACTGTAACGTTAACCAAAAGTTCCACACTTAACACCAGTAAAGTAACTAATATAGCATACAAAGACGTAACTCTATTACACTTTTCTAAATATCGCTTTATTGACATTAAGACTGTAATATTTAAGAAAAATTTACCATAACCGTTTGTAATTATCTACAGACCATATGAGTATACTTCTAAAGACGGTAACCAAGAGTTTTCACAATTCAATAAAGTAACATAGCTCAGACTGAACTGAAAAAATAATGTACAACAAAACCTAACACATCTTAAACCAAGGAATAAGCAAGCAACCATTAATAAAGTAACCGCACTTAACACCAGGTAAAGTACACCTAACATAGGCATGCAAATACGATAACTTATCACACTACTTGCAAGCATGATCATCTAACACTAACAATGTAATTTACATTAACATAGTTAATATGTAACAAAATTTACATAACTTGTGTAAACTATCACATAGGACCTGACGAAAGTATGCAGTGCGTCACAAAAGTTTTCATATTAATAAAGTCAACATAACATTGCTGGAACTAAGAATATAATGACAACGACAAACCTAGGACACATCTTAAAAGCAAAATAAACTGCTTAAACCATAACAAAGATCCACACTTAACACCAGTAAAGTAACATAACAAGCCTCACAAAAAACACAATCCATTCATACTTTATCAACCATATATCCAACATGACAATGTTAATTTTACATTAACATAGAAATTTAACAGAAAAAATTTAGCATATACCTTGACCTAACTAGCATAACATACCTAATGGTAAAGACGAAAACAAAGTAAAGTTTTTTACCCTCTCTGTAAAGCTAAAACTATGAATCATAGCATAGCTTAACACACAAAGCGGCTACACGAATAAAACAGCCGCCCCAACATCATTAAACAACCCAAAAAGCTACATAAGGGGCCAGGTGAAAACATGTTTCAAGTGTATAAACCATATAATTCCAATTAAAAAAGAACATTACAATAAGATAAATTACTTCATACATATAGTGTTTTTATTTTAATATATTGAATACATTTATCAGGGGGGACAGTAGATTTCTGTAGACAATTGAGCAAGTTCTATTAGTTTCTCCAGAGATTCAACACCATCCGAAGAATGTAAGCATAAATACAACTCGCTGCAGCTAAACCTTTTTCTGCGATATTATCGGGTTTCAAACAAGCACTCACTCGCTCCAGCAGAGAGAAGTAAACATATCCTGGCTGATAGTTATTAAGGCATTTCTGTATTCTGCATTATACGGGAAACCACAGGTTTCGGTGTAAATATCGTAGAATACACCATGAGCTATATGAATTAAGTCCCTCGAGTATGCAACAAACTTTAAGATGAGACTTTAAGTCGTTTCTCATGTTAAACAAAGCTGTTGTATTTGCAGATGTCTGAACAGTGAAACCTATACACGTACGCATGAATGTGACAGAATCATTGGGTTTCCAATAGTTGCGTACATCAATACTTTTAACATTATCAGATGCAGTGAACGCAACATCTATTCTATTATAGCCGCTCAAGCTGTCACTTCTGATTTCATCAAGAGACGATGTCACAGATGACCCATACTCAGCCTTTATCCAAGCTTCGAGGCTGTCGATAATCTTGAGGAATTCTTCAACTGACATGATTAAAGGTATCAATTACTTGACACCGTCAATTGGAACACAGTAATATTACTGCTCGCCAGTTCGATGTTTACGAAAAAATGTAAGACACAATCTTTGGGTATTAAAAGATCCTCGGAAAAGAGGACGGCGCGTAGGAAGCAGAACCGACAAGGTCATCACTATCAGCACACGAAAAATGTTCCTTACTGACGAAATTCGGTATGTATAAACAGATCTAAAAGTAATGGGGGTTCTTTCTTTCGACCAATCAGATGAAAGTTAAACAAGATACAGCGTACGAATGTAACCATACTCAGTTCAAAAGGGTATACTATTTCTCGCTAGACCAATATAAGTTGCAATAACTCAACACACAATAACAACACCAACAACAACGACAACAACTGTTCGAAATGACAAACATGAGTTCTTTATATACCAACCAACGATTATATGCTAAAGTTTTCACATTAAAAAGCTAACATAGCATTACCAGAAATAAGAATATATTGTACAATAACAAATCTAACACACCTTACGCTAGAATAAACAACTAAGCATTAACAAATTTCCATACTAACGCGAAAGTACCTAACACAGCATTACAAAAACCTAACCATTCACTCTTTTCAAGCATATCTCTAACATATCGACATTACTATTACTTTACTATATTGATTTACAAGCCCTTAGAGTAATCATACAGAGTTATTACAATAATAGTAAAACGTGAAATATTTTTAGGCTTATCTCTTTTTAGGACTCACCCCCTTTCAGAAAATTCAACATTGAAAGCATCTGAAAATGATGGTTTATGCTTTAGCCATTTGCATAAAGTGATGCAATACTTATTATATTATTAAACAAACTGGTAGGTTTGGCAACATTGCATCATACAGAGGTGATTCGGCAGCACTGTATAGATTAGAGAGCTGAGGTTATATATAAATCACGTGAGGCTATCGATGGAGGTTATGTCTTAATCAAGAGGTCTATGATCAACATTTAAGACACATTTCGTTAGATCCTGTAGTATCATATGATTGTTAATGAAGTCATTGGTCTTCGATGATGATCTTGAAGCATCATTCGACATTGTTTTAATGAAGGTCATGATTCTATAATTACAAGACTATAGATATTGATAGGCATTCGTAGAGGGTAGGAATCAATATTCACTTGGGCAATGATCAGTTCAGCCATGACCGGAAATACTTGTAAAGAACATCATTACAGGGAGTTAATAATTAGCAACTATAGCGCTAATAGAATCCCTGTTAACTGATGTGATTACATAGACAAGTTCATCTAGAGAAAGGTGCTGAGGCTGTGCTTTCAAAGCTGTTGTTCTGTTTAGGAAAAAATAACTCATGATATCATAAACGCAACTAAGAATATAATGACAAAGGCAAACCTAACATACCTCGCGGATGAATAATCAGCTAACATCCATGAAAAATCCCTACTTATCAAAGGAAAGTAAGCTAATAGTCATTATACAATACTCGATATGCTCCCACTTTTCTCGCATATCAGCAACAAGTAAAGCCGTATCTATCTAACAAAATCCCTTAACAAAGTTAACCAATCTATCAAAGATACCACATCTTGAACTATGAATTAACACTATCTTCAACAAAGTGCACTCCGATTTTGAGTTATAACATCATTGAAGGCATGAATAACACATAGACTATTAGCAAAATTCTGGGCAAACCTACATTACTCACAAAAACTTAACCCAGCTCACGTTTCTAACATATCATCGTCAGTTAACACAGTAACATCTTACAAAAAACTCATCATTTCTCTAAAAAATCAGTGCTATTCGAGGGGTATAGCCCGCTTACACCCCTTCGGGTGTAACCCCCCGCAGGATTCACACCCTTTCAAGGTGCGCATCCCCCTGGGTTTTCTCTTGACAGGTAATGTGTTGCTTTAGATACTCTTGGTTAATGAAAAACTGTTTATTCGCTAAGTTAGAGTACCGTGTATGGTTACAAGTATTACTATGACAATGCGAAATAACACTGATTTGTTAGAGAAATGATAGAGTGTTTTGTAAGATCATTACTGTGTTAACTGCGATTATATGTTAGAAAGTGAGCCGGGTTAAGTTTTTGTTTGAGTATTGTTAGCGTTTTGCTAGAATTTTGCTAATGTCTATGTTATTCATGCTTCAATTGGTTATACTCAAACGAGTTACCCACTTTGTTGGAAGATAGTTTGAATTCATAGTTCAAGATGTTGGTATCTTTGATAGATTGGTTACCTTATGTTAAGGATTTGTTAGATGATACGGACGTACCTGTGCGATATGCGCGAAAAAGTGGGAGCATATCGAGTATTGTTACCTATTAGCTACTTTACCTTTGATAAGTAGGGATTTTAGGGTTTAGCTGATTATTTCATACGTAAGCTATGTTAGGTTTCTTTTTGTACATTATATTCTTAGTTTGGGTTATGATATCAGAGTTATTTCTAACAGAACAACAGCTTTGAAAGCACAGCCTACAGCACCTTTCTCTAGATGAACTTTACTAATGTAAATATCAGTTACAGGGATATACTAGCCGCTATATTGTCTAATATATCCCTGTAACTGATGTTTACATAGTATTTCCGGTCAGGTGACTGATCATCGTCAAAAGTGAAATTGATTCCGACCCTCATACGAATCCTATCATAGTCTAAGTCTTGTAATATAGAATCAATGACTTCATTAACAACCATATCGAATGATGCTTCAAGATCATCATCGAAGACCAATGACTTCATTAACAACCATATCGATGATACAACAGGATCTAACGAAATGTGTCTTAAAGTGTTGATCATAAGAGCTCTTGATTAAGAATACCCCATCGAGTAGCTCATATATATAACTCAGCTCTCTAATCTATACAGTGCTGCCAAGTCACCTATGTATGATGCACCGTTGCCCGACCTACCAAGTCTTGTCTTAATAGAAATAATAACAGTATTGCGACTCACTTTATGCAAATGGATAATAGCATAAAAATCATTTTATGTTCATGTGAAATTTTCTGAGAAGGGGGATGTTAGTCTAAAAAGAGATACAGGCCTAAAATATTTTCAGGTTTACTATTGTTAATGATTTTGATATGATACTCTAAAGTACGAAATCAGTTGTTAATGTTGTGAAATATACATTGATATCGTTAGAGATATGCTTTGAAAGAGAGTGATAGGTGTAGGTTTTGTATGCTTGTGTTAGGTACTTTTACGTGTTTAAGTATGGAAACTTGTTAATGTTCAGTTGGTCTATTCTAGCGTAAGGTTGTTAGATTTGTTATGTACAATATTTCTTAGTTACGGTATATTGCTATGTTAGCTTATTAAGTGTGAAACAATGTTGACGTTTAGCAGATATTCGTTGGTTGTATATCAAAGAACTCTACTTTCTAGCTGACTGCATGTTATGCGATTGTTGATTGTTGATTGTTGATTGTTGATTGTTGATTGTTGATTGTTGTTTGTTGTTGGTTGTTGCTGTTGTTTGTGATGTCTAGCTGAGGAATATACCCTTTTGAACTGGTATGGTTCATTCGTACGTCGGTATTTTGAACTTTCACATTGATTGGTCGAAAAGAAAGATCTATTACCTTTTTAGATCTGGTGTTATACAAACGAATTTCGTCAAGTAGACATTTTCCGCTGGTGGGATGATGATGACTCACGTTCTGCTCCTACGGACTCCTCTTTACGAGGATCTTTGTAATACCAACGACTTAATGTGTCATTTACATTTTGTCGTAAAACGAATGGAGAGCAATATATTACCTCTGTTCCAATTGGAGTTGCAAGTAATTATCCTTTATAGCATGATAGTTGAAGAATTCCTTCAAGATTATTCGACAACGTCTCGAAGCTTTGGATAAAGCTGAGTATGTGCATCTGTGACATCGTTTCTTGAGAAATCAGAGTGACAGCTTGAACGGCGTATAACAGAATAGGATGTTGCTTTCACCTGCATCTAGATATATGTTAACAAGTATGATGTACGCAACTATGTGAACCCAATGATGGCTGTTTCACCATTCAAGCGTACGTGATAGTTCACTGTTCAGACATCTGCAAATATAACAGCCTTTTGGTTTAACATTGAGAAGACGACCTAAAGTCCTCATCTTAAAGTTGTTCCATACTCGAAGGATAATTCATTATAGCTCGATGTGTAAGTCTTACCGATATTACACCGAAACATGCTGGATTCCGTATTAACGCAGTATACAGAAATGCCTTTAATAACTATCAGCCAGGATACGTTTACTTTCTCTCTGGCTGGAGCGAGTGAGTGCTGTTGAACGAAATATGCAGAAAATGGATTTAGTGGCACGCGGGGAAAGGTTGGTTTATTTTATTTTTGGGCTTTTTAAAAACAAAAATTTTCCCTTTTTCGGGGATGGTGTGAATCTCGGAGAAAACATATAGAACGTGCTCAATTTTACAGGAATCCTATGTCCCCTGATTAGTGATTAATATATTTAAAATAAAAAACTTATATGTATGAAGTAGTTATTTATTTAATGTTTCTTTTAATAAACTTATATATGTTATACACTTGAAAACATGTTTTACTGCCCCCTTATGTACGCTTTGGTGTTTAAGATGTTGGGGCTGGCTGTTTATTCGGAGCCGTTGTGTGTTAAGTATGCTATGTTCATAGTTTAGCTTTTTACAGAGAGTAAAAACTTTACTTTTGTTGGTCTTTACCCATTAGTATTATGCTAAGTTTAGTTAGTATGCTAAATTTTTGCTTAAAACATTACTATGTTATTGTAATAATTAACATTGTCATGTTGGCGATATGTTTGATAAAGTGTGAATGAATGGATTATGTTTTTGTGAATCTTGTTAGTTACTTTACTGGTGTTAAGTGCTGATCATTGTTAATGTAAGCAGTTTAGTCAAGCTTAAAGCATAATACGATTGCGTTGTAAGTTATATTCTTAGTTCAGGTAACAGTTATCGTTGATTTTATAACATATTGGAAAACTTTGCTAACGGACCGCATACTTTCGGACGTCCATCTGCTCGTTTCAACAAGGTTATGAAATTTTGGTAGGCGTGCCCATTGTTAAAGCAAAATACCCATAGTTAATTTCGATACATGCTGACCATGTGTGAATAAGTAACGTATTTGCATGCAGTTAGTTACTTCTGACTGGTAGTTAAGTGCGGTACTTGTTAATAATGACTGCTATATTCCTGTTTAAAGATGTGTTAGGTTTTTGTTGTACATTATTTTCTTAGTTTTGGTAATGCTATGTTAGCTTTGATTAGATGTGAAAACTTTGTTAAGTTAGAGTATACTCATGGGTCTGTATAAAAATTTGAGACACGCTTATGATCAATTCTTATTGAGTATGTAAGACGTAATGTAAAATAACACGATGTTAAGAAATGTCATTAAGTAGTTACATCTTTGTAGCTATATTAGTTACTGTTTATGAAAAAAATAAATGGTGTTAAGTGTAGAAACTTTGTTAACGTGTAACAGTGTTATCCTGTTAAGATGTTGTAAGTTGTCTTGGGGAGTACTATTCATATTCAGATGATTACTAAGTAAGCATGTATTTAATGTGAAAGTTGGTCTAGTCAAACATATATTTGTTGTTTTGTATAGAAACTTGATTTATTGTTTATGTTTCATCCAAAAATGATACTCAAATTGTGACCTTACAAATAGGAATCAATAGATCACAGATGGTCAGGAGGAGGTTGGATGCTGGCTGGATGGGTGGTTTGATTTATGTATTACTGCTTTAGGGTATGTAAAGAACTTAAAATAGTTAATCTACACTACTTTAAAAGACATAAAAAAAATGTTAATTTATTTATTTATTCGTTTATTACAGTTATTTTTTACTTTATTTCTTGATGGTTCTGAAACCATATTTTCGAAATCTACAGACCAATAACATATATAAAGACACCAGTATTGTATCATTACACAAATATTAAAAACTCGGCACCGCACCGGAGCCAACCCCGTTGCGGCTGTCAACTCCTACTCCTCCTTCATCAGATTCCTTTTTCATTCTTTCCCTCCTTTGTTCATCTTTCATCCTTCTTTCTTCCTCTTTCGACCTGTTTTGCACTCTGTGCTCTTTCTTGTTTCAGTCAAGCATCCCCCTCATTGGAGGGGTCCTAGGGGGAACGCCCATACGTTCTTATAACCATCATATTCGAGTTCTACGGTCTCGAAAACCTATATAAACACACCAACATTGTGTTATTACGAATGTGTTTATTAACTCAGCACCGCAGCTGCTCCAGCACGGTGCCGGAGCCAACTCATCAGAATCCTATACCAATTCTTTCTAGAAACTAAACTCTGAATCCTCTCACCAAATTTCAGCCTTCTACGAACACTTTAAATTTTTTTTATGGGGTGGAGTCCCCCCTTCGGGGAGAGACCCATGGAATGTAAGCTTCAGTAGACATTGGATTTAAATTCTCCCATCTAACACCCTCAAATTTTTATCACATTTGTGTGAATGTTTTACATCAACAAATTGTCGATGGAAAAGACTATCATATTTCTGAACGAAAAAAATCAGGACACATAGCAGCCAAAACAATAATATACATACCTACATAATATCATATATATATATATATATAATATATATATAGGTTCGGCACACCTATAAGAATCAAGCCTACCGTAAAGCGTATCCATATCAAACGGCGAAGGTAGAGCCGGCGTAAAAACGCAAGAATCATATATATATAGTATAATATAATAAATAATATATTATATATATAGCATTAAGTGGAATAGAAAAGGACTTGAATTTATAAATAAATTTTTAAACTAAACCTATAGTCTATTTAGCTCAGCGAAAAGCGAGAGTAAAGGTCGAGAGGGTATCGGTTTCGTATTCCATTTCCCCTCAAATTCCCTGATTTAAAGATAGCAGAAAAATGATATGATGAATAAAAAATATTTATTTGCTTGATATATATATATATAATTATATATATATATATATATATATATATATATTCCTGTTTTAAATAGCAGAAAATTTATAGATGAATAAAAAATATTTATTTCTGATATATATATATATATGATATATTGATATATATATTATATATATATATATATAATATATAGTATATATATATATATATATCAGTTTCATTATGTAATAATAATAATCACCAAAATATAATATTTGTGTACCTTTGACAAACATATTGTCATTAAGAGAATATATTGAATATTAGGCTTAATGAATCCTGTAGTGACTTCATATGACATAACATTTGTAAATTTATGAAATATATACGAAGGAAAAAATGGTCATGAACGTAGCTGAGCTATAGAAAGAAAAAGCGAATCGGCGGATCCGGGCGGTGCGGTGCGGTGCGGATCCAGAGGCTTTCAGGCGTTGCGCTTCCGGTTGACTCTGCGGTCCGGCCTTTGCGTTGCGAAAAAAAACGCGACGTCGTTCCACGGAAAACCCCTAAGGGTCAAAAACCCGGAAGAAAGCACTATTATAAAGCACTAAAAAAAAAACTTCGGATTCGGCGAATGGGCGAAACATTCGCTGCCTGCGAAACTCCCCATATAATACTATATATTATATATAAATATAATATATATAATATATATATATATATATATATATATATATATATATATATATATATTATATATATATGAATGTATATATATAATATATATTATATATACATACATGTGATAAAAGATTTAATTTAGTATGTTTGAATATCCAACAGGAAAATTAATTATATGTTGAACTTTTTCGCTCTCTTCCATGGTAATCTATTTAAATAATTGGATATACACCAAGTAATGAAGGACATTTTTCATAGTGTAAAGCCAAAATAATTGAAAATTATACACATAAACCAGTAAATTTCCCTAATAGCAACGCGTAGAACTTAATCTGAAGATTAAAGAATGTAATGCTGCTAAATTGTGGACGGGAACTTGATTTGGTAAGGCAATCTGTATGAGGCATAGCATTCGGATTAGGCACAGACAAGAATTACAAGAAATCACCTGTCAAACGTGAATGCAGCAATATTTTTTTTCTTTTTTTTATCGAGGATATAATAATCGTTATGAAATTAATAAATGAAAAATGAAAGGGAATAGGATCAAGACTCAGAAAAACTGAAAATAAAACACACTGTCAACAGAAATATTAATTTAATTAATATTAATGATTATAAGAATTATAATACATTTTAATCAAATAATAATATATAATAATAATAATAATGAAATCAAATAGCTAATATATACTTAATTATAATAAGTAATACTAATAATGAATAATAAAATTAATTAATAATTAAATAAGAATAATAATAATTAATAATAATAATAATAATAATAATAATAATAATAATAATAATAATAATAATAATAATAATAATAATAATAATAATAATAATAATAATAATAAAAATATAATTAATAATAAAAATAATAATAATAAATAATTATAATAATAATTATAATAATAATAATAATAATAATAATAATAATAATAATAATAATAATAATAATAATAATAATAATAATAAAAATAATAATAATAAAATAATAATAATAATAATAATAATAATAATAATAATAATAATAATAATAATAATAATAATAATAATAATAATAATAATAATAATAATAATAATAATAATAATAATAATAATAATAATAATAATAATAATAATAATAATAATAATAATATAATAATAGAATAAATAAAAATAATAAAAAATGATAATGCGATCAATTAATAAGAATAAAAGATTAATGTTGGAATAAATTATAATGATGTTAATATTGGAATCGATTTTTCATGACCACGTGATAATGTGAACTTTGAAACCTCATAATTTTCTGTTCTGCAACTCTTTTTGCGATTAAAGAAAACCATTGAAAAAATGTTTTAAAATAAAAGTAAAAATTTATTAAAATTCTAATTTTTCTTACATGTTACCCTAACTATATTTTATATTTTTGAGAGCAAATAATAAAAGGACGAGAATCATTATTTTAACGTTTTTGTAATGGTGGACTATGGCTCAGTGGTAAAGTTTGCGAAAGCTTCTGCTAATGTTGCCTGGGTCGATTCCAGAAGTTTCTGAAATAGAATGACACTTATTATACTTCTGAAGTTTAAATTGCACTTCGGTGTTTTTTTTCCTGAACAGTCGTTATTATTAAATGAAAACTGTATTGTCAAATTTGTTTTACCTCTTATAACGAAAGGTTAACATAATATTAATTAATGCTACTAATTATTATTATTATTATTATTATTATTATTATTATTATTTTATTATATTATTATTATTTTTATATTATTTTATTATTATTATTATTATTATTATTATTATTATTATTATTATTATTATTATTATTATTATTATTATTTATAATATTAGTAATAATAATAATAATATTAATAATAATTAATTTTTATATCCTATATATATTATTATATATATATATATATATATATATAAATATAGTATATATATATATATATATACTATATTTATATAAAAAATTTCCACGAAGAAATACACAAATATATATATATATATATATAATATATATATAACTAAATTTTATGGATACGACTCTATTTAGTCAGACACTCAACCAGAAAACCATACCCTATTAACACTAGTGAAAAACAACCTATCCTACCATAACACCATAACCGAAACCATCAATCAACTTATTAGATAATCAAATCCTTAACCTTTGATCATTTACTATCCTCATCAGTAATATCTCCCAATACAAGCATAATAACATATGCATCCATCAATCCCCACACCCCATATTGTCAGAACAATTACAAGCCCAACTTAAAAATATCACAAAATAAACAATTAATAATAGGATGCGATTTCAACTCCCATCACACAGTCCGGTACAGAGAATATCCTTCAGCATAACCAAGACATTCAATTTGATGACTTAGAGGCAATTGAATATGCTAAACTCAAACAACCTTCCAACTCGAAATTCCTTCTTCAAACAAAAACAATCCAAAAACATCTTTGACATCTTTGTTACCAACACTGCATGAAATACAGAAATTGATTCTCCCAATCAGACTACGTGTCAAAATAATTACAAATAACAACAAGAAGAACAAATTCAACCCCAGGATAACTTCAACCTTTGCAAACTACAAAAAGCAAATTTGCAGAAATTCGCCCAATACATTGAAACACACCTCCGTCACTAGAATATAGTTAATACTTCACTCTCTACATAAATGCCTTAGATTACAATCAAATTAGTCAAAAAGCTCCAACCTTTTACATACCAAAAAGTCCACAGAAAAACCCTCAACCCGCTCAAAAACCATCTGAAATCTGTAAACTTGATAAATTAGAGAAACACCCTTCGAAAACAAAAAACTTACACTCAAACCTAACTTCACAGTTAAGTTCTTAAACCATACAAAATCCTCAATTCTCATCTCCATCCTAATAAAACAGAAAAAATTCAAAAAACAACTAGATAATAGTATCGCGTGTGGCGAAAGAGAAAATAACATGACAAGATAATAAAAAGTCTCCATAAACTCCAAAAACAACTCTTCAACTCCGCAAACGAAGCTTTTAAGAGAACAAGAAAAGATTCCCTTCTTTCCCCAAACAGCACTACAATATCTTCTGCACAGCACTATTCCAAAATATATCAACAAAACCTACTCACGCAAATAAGAAAAATAATACGGCAAGTACAAAAAACGAAATTAGGAAATCAACACAGTCCCCATTATTCTACACAAGAAATACCTATTAGTATACTTATCAAAATCTTTAAAAATTCACTGTAGCTTCTGTCCCGGCGACAAATTCTCTAACCTGGTCACATAAAACACTCTTTGGACCTACCGCTATATCATTCATTGCAAATATCTTCAACAAGTCCTGGTCTTTAAACTATATCCCTCCATACTTGGAAAAAAACAATATCATTCCTTAAAATTAAAGCTCTGATTAGTCCCATCCTCCCGCGTATACAGTTCCAAAAACCCTCATTCAATCCTTGTGCAAACTAATATAGTAAAATCATGACTCTCCCAAATACATCCTTCAATTTTTTACCAATCCAAATCACCAACATGGCTTTAAAAAATATCCACTTAATAAATATCACGCGAAACATCGTAAACGGGTTGAACAAGACATCATCCAACAGAAAAATAAAAACTCCTGCTATCGTGATTATCAGTAAAAGCCTTTCGACAAAGATCTAGACATGACAAATTCATTCAAAAAAAAATATATATTCACTCTTCCATAACAATTACAAAAAATGGCTATCCAATTTTATATCTAGACTGCTCAGGTATCCAGCAAACTTCAAACCTCTGAAACTGTAAAACTAAGAAATGGAGTTCCCCAGGGAGCCATCCTGTCTCCATTCCTATTTAGGCTCTTACAGCTGAATCTCTACCCCTCAAACTTCCCAATTCACGAACACTAATAAACCTTACGCAGATTGACATATCGATAGACCATAATCACTCCTCACGTAAGCCCAATGGCCACAAAATCTCTCACATACTTAACTTAAACACCTAGAATCTTGGTTTATCGGCCAACAGAATGTCGGCCTCGTGTCGAAATTTATCGATTTCCTATCGCCACGCACAGACACCATCATCCTATTCACCCCACAAGTAACCTAATACTCAATATTCCCCATAAACAAAACACTAAAAAAGCACTCGAAATAACCTTTGAGACCCACTTCCCCTTTCACCTCAAAATTTACATCATCATTAATACACCAAGAAAAAAATTAAATGTCCTACTAACTCTATCTCAGCACAGCTTCAGCAACGAAACAACCATACTATAAAAAAAAAAACAAAAATCTCAAAAACTACAACAACTCGGAATTCACAGTCTGGAATCCTCAACCTCAATTTAATTATATAATTAAATCTTTAAAGATAGAAGATACTGCTTCTACAAATTATCATTAATTTGCCATAAAAATACCATACCTCAACACCTGCAGGAGAAACAAAAATTTCCCCCACTTCAGGAATCATCTGAAATTATGATAGGTACGCAATTCTATGAACACTGAACCTTAACCCTACCCACCCATGTCATACCTACCTGCGAATGCACTATACATCGCTTAAGATCCCCTCCCTCTTCCGCTGCCCTCTACTAACAGCGAACTCTTAGAACCATCCCTTCTCCCAAATATCAAATCTCCCTACAAAGCATAATTCATCCTGCATTTTGAACACAATAAGCTACTTCAACAAATGCCACAAATCACCATCATAGCCCTCCCCCTATCTGCCGAAATGATAATTCAACTCAAAACACCAACTCCCACAAAAGATGAAAATCTCACTCTGTAGATTAAGATCAGAATCATCACCCAGATCTTCAGGAATACAAATATAGGTCTTTACCTCAAGGACACCCCCTCCCCAGCTCGTCGCAGATTCTTAATAAGAATCTGAAACTCTCAAACACCTTTTTGTCTGAAGGTATCCCCCATTCGCTCCTTACCAGAAGTACAATGTCAAATCTGAATCCCTAAATACCTTGGCTTACGCCGGTTGAGGTTACCGGTTTCTGGGAAATGACATGAACCCCAAATAAGGGCCAGGATGCAAGTATGATATATATATATATATATGATATATATATATATATATATATATATATAATAATATATATATAATATATATATATATATATATATATATATATAATATATATATATTAACAAAAAATTAGTCAAAAAATTGTTAATATTTCTCAAACCAATACCCAAACTATATTTATTATTTGCTGGGGGGAGGAGGAAATAAAAAAATAAATGTCATTATTTACCAGCTTGCGGTAACGGGTTGCGCTTTGTCGCGCTAGTGGTAATAATAAAGGTCATAGAAGAGGTAGAATGCGAATACATCTATGAAGCAAATACTCACATACAATCACAGTATTATAAAGTGTTTTACCAAGGTTCTATTATAAAGGTAGACTAGGAATAATAAGTGTTATGTTGTTATGTATGACTGGACATTATTGAATGAATCATTAACTGATCCATACTTCGAAATTCCAGATATCAGAGACAGACTCCCAAATACACAGAACACGTTGTAAACAGAATCTTTGCATACGTTGCAATGCATAAAGTTTTTCCTAATTCCTTAGGAGTAGTTTGTGTGGAACACTCGTTGGTATAGGTTTAAAGTACTTACATTTGCCAATATGAAATAGCTAATACTTAGCGTAATAGCGATTAAGGCAGATATCAATAATTAGCAATAATAAAAACGGAGAAATAATTTGCTGGGAATAAGAAGCAATATTAATAGAGTTTGCCAGTGACTAAGCAGCAATGCACAACAACAACCGAAACACAATATATACATACATAATAATATAATCATAATAAGAATAATAAATGAATAATAATAAATATAATAATATAATAATAATAATAATAATAATAATAAATAATAATAATAATAATATAATAATAATAATAATAATAATAATAATAATAATAATTTAATACTGATAGTAATAAAATAACAACATGAAAAGTAATAATAATAATAATAATTAATAATAATAATATAATTAGATGAATAATAATAATAAATACTACATAATAAATAAAATAATAATAATAATAATAATATAATAATAATTCCGCTTTCAGGTATTTAACTATAGTTACCTCTGAACATAAACAAAAACCTAAAATGCCCGTTTTCGTTTTGCTGGAATGGACGATTATTTAATGGAAAACTTAGCAAAAGCTGCAAATGGATAATATATATTATATTATATATATCATATATATATATAGTATCATATACTAATAGTATATATATATATATATATTATATTATATAATATATATATATATATATTATGTTTAATTTGAAAAACTTATTTATTTATAATTAATCACTCGTAGACAATTTTTACTGGCAGGGTAGTTTATTCTAATATACATAGGTGGTTGCTCCTGGAAGAGCTTACAGGTTATTTATAATACTTTCGGATTTATTTTGGTCTTTACACTATGAAAAATGTCCTTCTATTACTCTGTATATACTATTTATAATATGAGATACACATGGAAGAGAGACGAAAATGGCTTCAACATATATTAATTTTCCTTTGGTTAGGATACTATATTAACCTTTGGTAATAGTTGACACATATATATATATATATATATATATAATATATATATATATATAATATATATATATATATTTATATATATAATCATAGTACTATATATATATATATAGTATAAGATAACCCCAAATTTTCAATTTTACCTTACGCCTTATTTCTTGTTAGTAATTTGAAAGCAAAATTATCTTAAGGAAATGCCAATATCGATAATCTGTTCCGATAAATGTTCCTTTTTTTAAATATCAGCAACAATAGTAGTTTGTGGGATAGGTTTTTAACTATCGAGAAAAAAATGTGTAACCCTTATCCCAAAACGTTAGAAAATGCGATCAACGATCCTGCTATAATTTTGTATATCTGCGGGTTGTTAATTTTAGTCACAAAATCACTAAAATCACAACCTTGTATTAAACAAATACAGCCTTGCTTCCTATTCAATAATTCCTTTAGGAGACCAAGATGAAGTGTTGGCTCTACATTAAGGTTTAGCAAAAATCATATTTTAGATTTATTTAGAGGAGCTATTGTCAAACAACGGAAGAATGTATAGCTGAAAATTTCGTGTTCATCCGTCATGGTGTGGAGAGAGGCACACAAAACCCTATACAAATAACTATTGTATTTTGCTCAATCGTATAATTATTACAAAGATGGTTCATATCGTAAAAACAAAACACTTGGCTAAAACATGCTCAATCTGTTCGATCCGAAAAATATACCTGTCCCTCAATTCAGCATGGAAGCCTACCATAGTTAAGTTTATTATATTGAACTCAAGATATTATGATAGAACGTCGTGACGAATACCAAGCAGTTGTAGTGGTTTTTATTTTTTTTCTTGAGCAGATTTTCCATTTTTATTTCCTTGTTCGCTATTTCCTCGAGAGTACAGAATGCAGGCATCGTGACTGCTGTATTCATTCTAATCTGAAGTTCGCCCATTGGTTTAACCAGTGTCGCGATTGCAACGATTTAATTAGAGACTTTGCTTTCCTAAATAATCTTACGAGTTGATTGGACTTCAAGCTCAGAAGTAAAAGTTTCTTCGTGTTAACATCGATCGGAATAGTGTTTCGTCTTTATCTTACAGAGAGTCAAGATGGTATTGTTCTTTTCTAGATGAATGCGCATTGTATTATTTGTAAACGATGTGCTGACCTGTTCTGCTAATGGACAGTCAACAAAAGAGCATGTTTAGTGCTGATGAATGGAGACAATTTATGGACAGTTCTAAAAAAAAAAAGTTTGAACATGTGTGTTTACTTGCGCAATTTGTATCATTTTATTAGGTTTGGAAAAGTTTCCAGAAGTATATAGGTGATTTCAATTAAAAGAGCAAGGTAAGCGGGTTGTTCATCAGTATCGGATTCAGAGTAACAGGAAAGCGGTATCAAGGGAGGGGGGACACCGTAATATGATGGGCTGACACATGCTGAGGCGTATGAGAAGATATTCCTGATTCTGCACGCAAATGACTCTCCTTGCGGAAAAACAGTTTACCTCTAAATTCATAAGTACATAAATTATGTCCATTTTGACATTTTCTATAGGAATAAATTTAAAAAAAAACCCCTTGGGGGATTCTTCGGTTTATTGTATGGCTTCAAATTTTGCTTTGTGATTTATAACAAAAAATAAAATCGCAATATCCAATAAAGGTTAAACTTCAATGTGTTTCGATTTTTGCAATCCCGTACAATCCCTCGGTGACTTTTAACACTTTCAAATTCGTACACAAACTTTGGAGAATTTCAAATTCAACCATAAACTGAGGGGAATCATCTCTCACGACATTTGATGTGATAGATAGGCACAAATACGAAGAAAACTTTTGAAATCAGCAAAAAAATACTCATAATCAAACTCCACAAGACCACCTGCCGGTAAATTATGTCACTACGCAGTGAATTAATATTAAAAAAGAAGTTTGCAATATTATATATATACTATATATATATATAATATAATATTAATATATAATATATATATACATTATATATATATATTCATATATATAAATAATATATATATATAATATATATATATATATATAATATATATAATATATATGTATATATATATATAATCATATATATATATATATAATATATATGATAATATATATATATGAGATGCCTTTATTATTAAATACACACACTTAATCACATAAAACTTTAATACATTAAAAATACCATGATAATTATCTCTTATTTACAGGAAAAATTGTTCACTAGCTTCCACCGGCGTTAGGCGCGGCTTCTTCAGGTGAACTTTTCCGGAATTAAAAAATCTTCTGCGGATGGGAAAGGAACTGGAGCTGCTTTTATGGAATCCGGGTCGTTGTCAATTTTTATTTTTTGCAGTTTTTCGTTTGCAAAACATCTTAAGTTTGTCATAATTAAATTTTGTTTTCATCTATATTTATTTCACCTATTATTTTTTGTAATTAGAACTGTTTTTTATGCAAATAGGATTCTATAAATTTTCTCTTTTTATTATCTGATGCGTACATGATGGGTTGCATATTGTCTATATCATTTTATGATGTTATCTCTTTATGGTAGCAGGGACTTCAATTTGATTGTCGCAACCAGGCGTGTTAAGTTGGTTAATTGCGTTCGCTTGAAATCATGGTTTCCACATTATAAATTTTTGGACAGCTATGACACGGAAATTTTATGAGATACATTGTGTATTGATTGCATTAATAAATTTTTAGGTTGTTAATACGTTTTCAATGTAATGTGTTTGGATGTGTAGTGATGACTGTATTCTTAGACATTACATTGCGTTTAAGCTATTGCGCTAGTGGGTAAGGACAGGTAGGTAAATATGTTGTCCTGGGTTCGTAGAATTGCAAGCATATTAATACTCTTTTCTTTTTGCTTTCTTTAGGGCCTTTGAAATAGTGGTTCGGTACCTGCTAAACTTTGAAAGTTTGTAAATAGGAAGTTGTATTCTTTTGCAAAGTTTAGGGGAACCAATTTGGAGTGCTCTGAGGAAAAGGGATGAGAGAGTGCCTATTTTTGCTCTGATGGTATGGAACGAATACCAGTGGATGTAATTGTTTTGGGATGTTGTTTTTTCTATATATTGAAAAACTCAAAGAAGAGGGGTGCTCCAGTCTATTAATGTATCTAGGAAGGGAAGGGATTTGCCATTTGGTACTTCTATTGTAAACTGAAAATTGTTAATGAAGGAATTGTTAAACATTGATATGTTTTGTGGATTGATGTGATTGGGGACTGCACAAAACATATCGTTCACATATCTAAACCAGTGGAGGTTTGAGCACAGAGGATGGGGAAGAGAGTTATT
>JABUQX010089080.1:2500-17500 GCA_015478945.1 Trachelipus rathkii | reverse complement strand
TATAACAGGTAACTTGTAGGGGACGCGGTTACTGCACTGCGCCCATTGAGGATAGTGCTGCTCCCAAACTTTGGAAATTTACCGTAGTATAGGATGAAATTTGGCGATTACAAAAGAGGAAGGGATAAATTAGAAACTGAAAGGAAGAGCACGGAGCTGAGTTGACAAGATCTATTTTTAAATATTAACTATTTTAAATAATTTTTTATTTATTATATTTTTTTTTTCAATTTTTTTTTATTTTGTATGCATTTAAAACATTTTGTTTTACTAAAATTTTATTTTTTAGGTTTTAACTAAAAAATGTTGGCGTATTACAGACCTAAAGCAGTAAATAGGTAAATCAAACCACCCCCCACCCCCCTCCCACCCATTCATGATCTATTGATTCTATTGATCTACTGATCTATTGATCTATTGATCTATTGATCTATTGATCTATTGATCTGTTGATCTGTTGATTCCAGTCATATTTTGTATAAACAACAAAAAAACTTTTATTATTTATTTTTAATTTTTTGTTAAAAACATATTTTTATAAATTACGATACATAAGGGCATAGCCCAGAGGGCTGTGCCCTTACCGCTTACACCCCCTTCGGGGTACCCCGAAATGGGTCTTAATGCATCTCTCTGGGGGGTGAATCTCCAAGTAAGTGGGACTCGCCCTGGAAAATTGGTTCCGGTTATGTAATAGTAAAGATTGAGATTGTTATGTTTATGAGTGAGCGCATTCCTGAAAGCTTTTGTATACACATTAAAGTAACCCAACTGAACACCCGCGCCCTTAGGGCTACTTTCGTGTTTATACAAAACCGCTCAGGAATTCTATCCCTAATGATAAGCCTACCGAGAAAGCCTAAATGAACATCTGTGTCATATAGCCTCAGCACTGATAGTAGGTTTCTTTGTGGGGGAGAAGGTTCGGTTTGGATACAATGGTTACTTACTTTAACCGATATTAATCAGTGGTACTTTGTTAATGTTGGCTGTTTATTCATACTTAAAGCGTGTTAGGTCTTAGTTTAAGTGATATTATGTTAGCTTTACGGATTTTAAAGTTTGCTGTGCTAGCTTTTGTTTATTTCAATCATCAGTATATTAGTTAGGTTATGATATGACATATATTACTAGAGTTAATATTAAATTAACATTGATATGGCATAGATATGATATAAAATGTGGAGTAGGCTAAGTTTAAATGGTCAATGTTAGTTAGCTGTACCGTTGAGAAGCGAAGAACTGTTAATGAAAACTGTTTATTCGTAAGTTATGTGTGTTATGTTGTTAGTTCAAATTAGCATTTATTAGTTTGTCAGCGCGACAGTAAGGTTATGATAAATTTTTGTTAAGTTTTGTAAATATTACTTACATAAATGTAAAATAAGCATTGTTATGTTGGAAAAGGGGGGATAGATACGTTTTGTATGCAATGTTCGTTACTTTTACCTCGTTAAGTAGGAGACTTTGCTAATGTTAGGCAGATTATTCAATAAAGCAAGGTATGTTAAAGGTTTGCTCGTTCGAGATTTTACATTTAGTTTTCTTAGCATCTAATTATATCAGGATTCCGCTTAGTAACTATTTATTATTCTCAGGTAAAGTAGCTAACATAATTCCAAACTTAATCTAAACCTGCCGATAGTTTTAGGTTTAGGATGTCATTGTATTATATATTTTTTTTTGTTTACAAAGTTCATATATTCTCCCATTCGAGAATGGTCTTATAAATATTAGCAATGATCAATGTCAGGAGAGTAAGAGTGAGGTTAGATTGAGTTTTTATATCTTAATGTTATAACAGCATACCTTACCTTGAGAACGAAATAGAGAAACTTTTAATTAATATTAGCATATATTCATACGTATACCGTAGACTCTAATGACTAAGCGCACTGACAACGTATATATGATCTGGTCTTATATCTTACGATTATGTTTGTATATAGTTCCAGTAAGAACAGTTTTTGCACAATTGTTGTAAAGACTTATATCAAGGCTATTGTCAAAAACCGTAACATATTGTTAGCTTCCGAGTTTGCACACTTGATAGATATAATACTTGCTCATTACATATGAAGTGCATTAGTCTATGTATGTTACTAAAGTTTTAGCCTTAACTTACGAGAGAGATGAAGAAAATATATATAATCGGTAACCTATTTGTCATTGAGCAATTATCGTAATTGAGCGGTTAATCACTCATGCCCACTGATGTTACTTAGGTCCCTTTTTATCTCAACATAAGAATGGCTATTTGATTAACTGTATATATCTTTATATACCATTTTATAATTTGTAATCTCTTACATTGTATCAATGTAAAACTAACATTGATATGTTGGAGAAATTGATGGTCGTGTTCAGAGCGTGAGTACTCTTTCGACTCTAGACAAGCTGAGAGTGAGAGGAGTTTGTCTTACACCCCTCCCTCTTGAGGAGCTAAGCTATACAAAAATAAAACAGGCATATATCTTATTACTTAGAGAGATAATATAACCGTACTCATCTTAGTCGTGATTAGCGAGTTTATTAATTACTATAAAGTCTAGTGATCTAATTTGGCGAATAGCGGCGATACATGACTCATGACGGTAGTGACAACATACGCTATTAGAGACTTATTACAGTAGACCACGTATGCTCGTTACCGTATTAGTAATAGTTTTCATATGGTTGATCCGATTTGTACCTCAATGTGAATTGTTAAGCTATGTTAGGTTTAACATATAACGTTCAAGTAAATATGTCTATCTGAGTTAGCAGATCTTTCTAGACTAAATATATACTCTATGATATATGATGGAATGTATATATATAACACTGCGAGAGCTTTGTATAGCATAAAGACTGATAAGAGTTTCGTTATAATAACTTTTACGCTCAATGTTGAACAATTAGCTGGTGATTCAGACCTTTATATAGAAATCTATAGGTGCACTCAATAGTATATAGACCTTCTTTAGAGTTAATTGAATATATGAGTAGTGTTATGCACGGAACTCGATTAATTTTCCTAATGTCTACAGTTTATTCATAGTTCAGAAATGATGTTATATTTGATATGCCAGACACTTTGATGAGGTAATATCAATTCTATTCAAGATGCTGGAATCTTTGATAGAGTATTGAACACCAACACAGTGTATAAAGGCTAGTTAGTTAGTAATAATATCTGACGTGTAAAGTTAAGTAGATCGCTTGATTGAGTAATGAATGGTCACACAAACGGCCCTGAGACGCTATTCTCACAATTGACGCCTTTTGTTGCACTGTCTCGCATAACTTTAAACATTTGCATAATAAACCGTAGATGTTTTGTGATGTTACTAATGATATATTTGCACATTGAGAGGAGGAATGGCTTTAAATAATGTATATCGCTACGGTACATAGTTAGAGTGGATGGCTATTCTACTGTCCAGTAGTGTCTAAAGTAATTTGAGTGTATCTATTTATTGATGTGAAAACTGTATTGTTATATTATGTCTCACGCATATGAGATCGTTTTGTGGGCAGTGTGATTATATATAACAGCGGTATAAGTTATAGACAAATTAGTTTGGCGTCACGGATGAGCATCTATCTATGTTAATGGTTATAAAACTTAACTTAATGTTGAGTTGTATGTTAGACAAATATCTATTATTCGCAATTGGAAAATAGCAGAACGGATGTCGAATACGAGCTTATCGGCTTACATGTATCCATATGACACATAAGTTTCTTACACATGTTCTTTAAATATAATGGAAACTTTGCTCTAAATGTTATAGGCAGTTTACTTGCAGCGCGATACAGAAGTATTGTTTATGCATGTTCGTCGTGTGATGACTATTTCATATTCTAGACTCAGATTGAGTACGTCTCAGCTCCTCATCTAGATGTAAGCTAGTAGTTGTCGCTAGACATATAAATAGATCCGATGGTCACTATGTATATATGTGGTGTAAAGGTATGTAGATTTTGTTAAATGTTACTCCATGATATAATGGTAGAGAGATATGAACAATGAGAGTCTTGGTAAAAAGGATGTGTAAGGCACAAGCACGCTGTGAATCACTGTGTACGGTCTTTGTTTGACAATTGTTAGTTACTCTCTCACTGTCTTGATTATATAACGTTGGACGATCATATTGTTAAATGTGGGCACAACTAATATTCAGTGCGTTAAGGTAATGTTTAAAGACAAATAAATTTTAATTGAACATTAGTAACATATATAAATAGCTTAGCTCATTGGTGATTAGATGTGTATTTTTATTGTATGTAGTAACACAACAATTGAGTTACAGTGTGATATTAATTCAGTATCGGTGAGAGGGTATAATAACTTATGAAGCTAACATGATTATGATTTTGTATATAAGACATTATCAATGATCAAAGATATAGGAGTATCAATAATAAAATAGTAAAAAGATCAATTTAGAGAAGATAAGCTTAAAAAAAAAGATGAGTCGATAGGGTACGTTTTTGTTGGAAGATGGAGGTGGGTGGGTTGTATTGGTGTATTTAGTTCACCTATTATACTGAGCTGTGTTATGGGTATTCTGTAAATAAGTCATGGGAACTTTGTCATGTTAAGCAGTTTATTCGGGCGTAAGGTTGTAGATTTATTGTGTGGCATTATAGTTCAGTAGTTCAGCAGTTAATCTAGGTATATTGCTTTTTAACTCTCGAATGTAGATATACATTTGTAATATATCCAAGAAAAATAAAAATAGTATAATATTATTGATAAATTAGAGCATTAGTAATATAAAATAGTCTTACAGTTATAAAAACAATATTATAGTTGAGTTTCAATCCAAAATATGAAATTATACACATACAAGAGATATTGACATAATACAACACAGAACACTACATATAACGTATCTATATTATGATTCAATAGAACATATAATCAATTAGAAAAAATCTATATAGAATACAAAGGAGGGTGAGGCAGGAAGGGGAGGAGCTAAGAGGAGGTATTTTGAGTAATATTGAATGGACTGATCGTATATGGAGTCAACTGATAGCTTTACGTTGCGCACTTTCACTGGGCTATGCTCTGCTAAATACTAAAAAAATTTTACGGCTATTATAAGCATAAAAGAGGAAATTAAAAAGATGATTAATAAAATATTTATTTTTTTCAAACAAATCATATAAATCCTACATAAATACACAGAGTTCGTCTTAGCTTTTCAAAAATATGATTTGAATCTAATCAAGACTCAATAATTCAATAAGGTCGAAGGAGACTCACTAGCATGACTATGGTGGCCTGCAAGAGGTGGGGCTGGAGTGTGGAATTGAATTATACTGGATTCTTGCTGCAGTTTACTTCGTGCTGTATAATCTGAATTTATTTATTTACATTATTATTATTATTTTTATTATATTATTATTATTATATTATTATTATTTATTCATTATATATTTATTAAATAATTGATTAATATTTATTATTATTAATCATTATTATTAATATCATGTAGGGAAGAATATTGTTATAATTTTTTTTAATAAGTATGGGAGTTCACTGAAATACTTTGTAATTTGATTTTAAATTATTCTCACTAAGTGTTTATTTATGTAGGATTATGACTTATATATGAATTCCATCTCATAATATTACTCTCATTCGATTTTGATCTATATGTAATGACTAGTTATAATATGAGTATTGATTCAACACGATTAAATCTATTATTATTATTTATTGTTGACTCTATTAATCAGTATTATGAGTTAATATTTAAAACGAAATACGCGATTAAAAATTAATTAATAATTTTATTTATTATATGTATCTATTTCATCACTAAGTTAGTCTATTATTATTGACTTGATAACATCTAATTTATTTTATCCCAAAAAAGTAGTATTAATTTATCTAAGCTATAATGAGAAGAATGAATAAGACCACTCAAAGACATCACATAACTAATCTATAAATAATCTATATGGGATAATGATAAATGAACTGTATCAAAATGTATATTAATCAATACATAATAATATATTCAATAGAGACATCCAACGGATTATGTATCGAAAAACAATAATAATAATAATAATAATTAATAATTAGTAATAATTAAAATGATAGTATGAAGTAATAATAATTAATATAAAAAAGATAATTTCAGAATAATTCTTCACATAATAAATTAAAATATATGTATATCAATAAAAATATTAGATTTGAGAAGACTTTCATAATCACACTCAAAATCACAACTCAGGTAGTGCACATGTAGCGTAAAATTCGAAAGAAAGTTATATAAAATAATCTTCTTTTATTACTTCTTCAGTCATATCGTTGTTTCACTATCTTCTTCTTCAATTCTCATCGTATGACTGTTCTGGTTAGCTTACTTCTCACTTCATTTTTACTTCTTCTTCCGGGTCATTCTACTCTGTGACTTTGGCTCACTTCACTCTCTTTCTCCTCCTTGGGCGTATCGCCTGTGCCACCGTTCTCCTTTCTGATATCTTATTCTGGTCTTCTTCTCTTCTTCTAAGTGATAGTTTTATTTAAGTTTAAGGTTAGGAAGATGTATTAACGATACCTACAGTTATGATACCGGATTTCACTTACTTATTGCGTCAGACAAGATATACGTCGAGTTGCACTCGAGGGGTGTTAGGACTGATTGGGACGAAGAGACAAGGGCTAGCGTCTCACGAAGTCGGAGGAGGGTTGGGTGGAGCAGACATCTTGGAATAATTACATCCGAGATGTAACTGGGCATACAACTATGATCGTTATCAAACGAGATTTCAACAAATATAAAAGATTGTCATTGCGAATGTACGATGTTAGATCGAGGTGGAATACGTCTTTCTTATCGAACCCATAGTGAACAAGACGCTTAACATCGCTCTCATTATTGAATAAAGTTAGAATAAGACACTTTATAGAGGAGGATAGTTTGGTTCTCCGGGACGTCAAGTCTCAACGGATTTTGTAGCGGTGTTTAGTGCAAATGACGTTATAGGAGAGTTTATCGGAGTACCCGTGAATTAGGTGGTAAGAGATCAAACTTAAGAGAAAAAATTGAAAATCAATTTAGGAAAATGTTAAATATTGGGAGTACATCGTAAAAAAAGAATCTAATTCGGATAGTATTACTTTTAATAATTCATGGTCCTTCGTCAAATGTCTCCTTTCGTTTTATATCGCATCCGGTGATCACTTATCATATCTGCACTTTCTGCCTTATCCTGAATAATATGCTTGAAGACGTCTTACCCGCTATAGGAACATT
Organism: Trachelipus rathkii; assembly: GCA_015478945.1. Taxonomy (NCBI): domain Eukaryota; kingdom Metazoa; phylum Arthropoda; class Malacostraca; order Isopoda; family Trachelipodidae; genus Trachelipus; species Trachelipus rathkii. The sequence continues at coordinate 10,235 of JABUQX010089080.1, read as the reverse complement.
GGATGGGGTTTGGGTCGTGTTTACGAGAGTGAACTATAGATCGAATATCTGTGAGTATACGCTGGCTTTGCATGTTTACCGCATAGAGAACTAGTACTGTCAAAGACTGTGATCTATTTATAGCTCACGCTGAATAACTGTGAGTTTGATGCCTTTGAGTGTTATATCCGGAATAGATTCATTGTTCTAGGGAGACGAGTGATCTGATTCTGGTCAGCTAGGATGATAACTGTAATTGAGAGGTTATGCGTTGACTGTTCAATCAGCATAGTAAATCATATTTTACTCGACGGTGATCTAAATCGATCACACACTATCAGAGTGTAGATAGAAAAATATTTCCATTAATGCACCACACAACTTATGTAGGCACTATGTATGTTTGATATAATATAGTAAAACAGAAACCATATTCTGATGTGAGTTCAAATCATATGTCACTATTGAAGTGATTACATCCAAATACACATGATGTTTGATGCTATAAGAAACAGATAACTGTTCTTAGCAAACTCCATATATCTACATTGAATACAGAATTACATACATCCAACTAACAATTAAATTAAGCAATAAATAACATATAACATACTATGATGTTTGTTGTCTTAGAAGCAGATCTGCTCTATAAGTGAGCAGACTCATATGTTACATAGTAATAGGTAAAATTAAATTAATGGTCATTTTATATCATAAATTATCATAAAGGTATTGTTTTAAATTAATACAGTAGACTACATCCAACAATATATTAAATTAAAAAAAAAAACTAAACCAGACTAGCCATTGAAGTTGGCATGTAATCTTTGCTAGTCGGTGGTTCGTATGTTACTCTCTTCATATGTATCTTAGCTTTATCTTGACTATCTTCATCATTAATTCTTACTTTCTACTTCTCATCTTCTCTTCTTTCCTCTTCTCTTCTATCTTACTCTTACTTTCATTACTTAATCCATGATTATTATAATTTATATTAATTATAATTAATTATTATTATTATTATTAATATTGATATTATATTAATAATTATTATTATTAATTAATATATTTATCATTATATTTTCATTATATTATATATATAATATATTTAATTATATTAATTTAATTATAATTATTAATTTATTTATAAATATATATATATTATATATTATTATATTTATTATATAATTATTATTATATTATTATTAATTATTATATAATTATTGATATATTAATTATTTATTATTATTATATATTATTTTATTATTATAAATATTTTAATTATTATTTATTATTTTATATATTAATTATTATTATTATTATTTATTATATATTATATATATTAATTTATATATATATTAATTATTATATTATATATATTATATATGCAATAGTAATTGATAAATGTATTAACTAAAGCTATATAGTAAGTTAAGTGAGGATATCTGATGTTTACTTATAATAGAGAAATATAAAATTGTTGTACTAAAGTAAACTCAATCCTCTTCAATTCATTTAGTTATTTGAATTAAACATTCAATCTTAATCGCTCAAGAAGTTTATTTAATTTATGTTATTATGAATATCTATTTAGTTTTACATTTGGTCACTTTACGTCAGTAAGGTTATGATACTGTGATATATATTATATATAGATATTAAATAATAATATTATATATATATATTATTAATTATATTAATTATTAATATATAATATATATATTTTATCATAAATAAAAAGTGATACGTTGCAGTGATTTGAAATTTTAAAATAAATTGAAATCAAGGAAACTATAAACTATATATATAATAATGCTAACATAAGGCTTCTTAAAAACTGCCGTGAAAATAATTTCAACTCCCCATATAAATAATTATATATTGTAAATATATTTTTATATATCTATACAGATATGTAAAATACAATATTGAGATATACCCACAATGTAATTTAATTAGCAATTTGAAATAATATTTAAATAATATTAAAAATAATCAATATAATTATTAATAATTAAAAATAAATTTAATATAATGAATAATATTTATATAAAATATATAATAAATAATATAAATTAAATAATAAAAATAATAATATTTAATAAAAATATAATAATATAATAATAATAATTATTAATAATATAAAAAATATTAATTTAATTATTAATAATATATAAATATATATTAGTAATAATAATATATAATATTTATAAATTATAATAATATATTATAATATTATATTAAATATTAAATAATTAATATATATATAATATGATAATAATATAATAATAAATAATAATATATATATAATTAAATATATAATTAATATAATAATATATATATATAATTATATAATATAATAATAATTTATAAAAATAAATAATAATTATTATATTTATAATATTAAATATAATAATAATAATATATTATAAATTATATATATATATATATATATATAATATATACCATATATATATATATATTATTATATATATATATATATATATATATATATAGAATATATATATATATATATATTATATATATATATATATATATATATATAATATATATATATATTTTATATATATAGTATATATTATATATATATAAATATAATTTATATATATAATATATATATATATATTATATATATATATATAATATATATATAAATATACATAGTATAGTATGTATTATATATATATATATATGGTATATATATATAGTATATAGTATTGTTTATTGATACAAAAGGAGTAAAGTTTTTAATGAAATGTTTAATAATGCTTAGCAATAGCAATTGTAATAACAATTTGTTAGCACATTATTAATTGGCTTATCAAATTGACTCTAAGAAAATAACGAGAAGGCATTTTATTTAAGTAACAAATAATAGTGAAAACTTGTGTTTGGCAGTGTAACCCGTATCAAAGTAATGTCTATTATGTATTCTAACGTTAGTGTTTTTACATTGTGGTGTGACGTAACCGCTCGTCACATGACAAGTTTTAAAATAATTTTGCAGTTCGTGAATTATTTTTAGTAGCTTGTAAGTAAAGAAAATGCTTTTTTATTATTATTATTATTATTATTATTATTATTATTATTATTATTATTATTATTATTATTATTATTATTATTATCTTATTATTATTATTATTATTATTATTATTGATTATTATATTATGTATTGTCAAGAAAAATATATTTATAATATCCCTAGAAATTTTTATTTGTTACATTTTAGATCGATTTTCGGAAGACGTACAAAACAAGGAAGAAAAAAGTCAGAAGTTGCCGAGAGTCAGTTAAGTTGGAGAAAAGGGAAATAGTTGAAAACCCTGTTTGTAAAAACGAATATAAAAAATTTGCTACAAAATTTAACGACCAAAGGAAACATAGTTTAGCTGGTCCCTGGCTTTTACTGTATATTATGACGAGACTAGACTAAAATTTTCATCAAAATGATTGCTACTTTGGCTTTGTGTTACGAAACACTGACTTTAACTAGAGGAAAAAAACAAAACAAAACTGAGTTTTGAATTATAAATTCAATATTCCGACATTTTGCTCACCCTGATCAAATTTACGCTCCTTACCTCAGAGAGCCTCCGACTACAGGAAGAATAAAAAAATAAAAGTTTTCATTGAACTCGACTGTTGTTATCTGTGATGATTTGAAAACGCTTTCTGTATTAGGCACAATGAATATTTTTATTTCAACCGGATTTGAATGATTGTATTTTTGTGATATCAGCATTTTGCAAAAAACATTTATTCAGATTATTAGTCTTCAGCTGTCTGTATTTCATCTAAAACTGCAAATTACATTTTATTGATGTAAAATGAGAACTATTGAAATATTTTGATACAGAGAAGATCATTGTTTTTAACATGAATGAAATATTGTAGAACATTTTAATAGTACTTTTAATATAAATGATGATACCAATGAGTTAGTGTTTATCCGTCGGCAGTTGAGATAGAAACACAAAAGTGTGTCCTTGCTTCAAAATTTGAATTATTCTATACCTCAAATATCTGCAACAAATTTTAAGAAAAAGACTAATTTAAATTTTATATTGAATTTAATATTTAAACAAGTCTTATATGCGGATGTGAAAAGAAACTAAATATTTTAAATTCGATCTAAAACAAAAATATATATAAAAATCTCCATTTAATATCATCCCAGAAATTACGTTACAACCTAACATAATTTGTTGTTATTAATGTATTTTTAGTATATAAGTATATATAAATAGTATATATATATATATATATATATATATATATATATATATATATATAAATATATATAATATATATATATAATAATATATATATATATATATATATATATATATATATATATATATATGTATAATATTATAATAGTTATATTATTATATATAAGTAATATATATATATATATATATATATATATTATATATATAATATAGTATTATAGTATATTAGTATATATATATAGTAAATATATAGTATATATATATATATATATATATATAGTATATATTAATGGCTATTCAGTATGATCTTTCACCGAAAAGGTAATTTTAGTTAAAATTTGTATTATTCATTCATTTTCAGAAAGTTTTTTTTTTTTACCAAATAGCATAAAGATTAAGTTGCTAGTGCTTCAAACCAGTTATTATAATTAAAAATTTAAAAAAAAAGTTAAATCTATGTAAACTACGGTAACTCCAACATGAACCTTACTTGTGGTACATAACCTTCACTTATGTTATTTATTTTTATATTTATAATTTATTTCCAATTGCATGTTTAAAATCAAAACACTCATTGAACACATAGCGCTTGTACATTTTGTTTGGATAACTGTATGATTTCGTCAGAATTTTATTCGAAAATCTCAACCTTTTTTTAAAGATTTACTGCTCCTCAAAAAAACAATTTTTCGGAGAATGGACGTAATGAATGTCATATATATATATAGTATATTAATATATATATAATAGTATATATTATATATATATATATAGTATATAATATTATGATATATTATATATATAATATATATATATATATTATTATGTAAAGTATATTATATATAATTATATATATAAATATATATATTTATATATATATATTAGTATAATTATATATATATATATATTATTAAATAATATATTATATATTTATATATATATATATATATATATATTTTATATATTATAATATTATATTTATATAAATATATTATTTAATTATTATAATATATATATGTATAATTATATATATATATAATATGTTCTCACCTTCTCACCAAGCGCCTCCGTGTAGGGTCACCCCTGTCGTTTCGATGCTTCTCCACAGGTACTCCTCTCTTCGAAAGCAGTGATGTTCCTCCAATTGTCCAGCGTCCCAATCCCTCTTCTGCCACAGCCCCGCCTACTACATCCTTTGCATCTTTGTTCCTTGGTCGTCCGCCGGTCTTCTACTGCAGTCTGGCCATGCATAAAAGTCTAGCCGGTAACTATGTTTCATCCATCTTCTAATGTGTCAAACATCTCAAGTTGTTGTCTCTCGATCAGATCCTCCACCGCCTCGACCCCCCATACCCTCTTTATCTCAGGTCTTCCTTCTTCTCTCTCTTCTGGTCACCCCACTATCAACCTCAACACCCTCATACTCCTCCGCCACGATCTTACTCCTTGTTCTGGTTGTAAGTGTCCACGACTCCGACCAACAAAAGTACCGGTCTCAGAATCGTGGTATATATAAGTGTTTAACCTGTCTCGTCACATATCTGTTTCTCAGCAAGGATACAACTGACCAACTACTCTAGAGTAGTTCATTATTTCTTTCTCTTTTCAAAAGCAAGCTATTCCCACTGCTGTTTACCGTAACTCCAAATACTTAAAAAGTTCCTCGCATCTTTTATTCTTCCTCCACCGATCTCTATGTTTAAGTTCCTCATCCTTCCCTCTATCTCTCACTTTCAGTTTTCTGCACAATTCATCCCAATCCCCTCGCGTCGCAAGCACCTCCTCTCCATCTGAATGCAGTACTCTCTGTAACGTCTCCTTGTCTCTGCATACTTAGACGCAATATCGTCCCGCTATTGCTATTGCAACAATCTCCTCCCTCTGCCTACCGCCAGATCTCTCGCATACTACTGTCCATATACAGGAAGTAGAACTAACAATGGTGACGAACACTCCTCCCTGTATAACACCTGTCTTCACTCCAAACCACTGTCCTATCCCCATACGCTGTCCTAACGGCACTTTCACCTACTGTGTAAAGTCCCCTTATCGCTCTAATCAACTTGGGTTCTATCTGATAGTAACGATCCTCGAGTGTCTCCCAAAGTTTTACCCTTAAGTTACACTGTCAATGCCCTTCTCTAAATCCACAAGAAGCCATATACATTTCCTTAATTCACTCCAGCTCTTCTCTATCACCATCTTCAGAGAAAATATCAGATCCGCGGTACCTCGTCCGGGCCTGAATCCATACTGTGCTTCATTCAGCTTGTTTTCGACTCCCGTCCTGAGCCTTTTCTCCAATATCCTTTCATATAACTTAATGGCATGCGGCAGCAACGATATGCCCCTATAATTGGAACAGTCGGCCCTATCTTCCCTTTTTGAAACACCGACAATAACTATCGCCTGCCCACTCCACAGGTACTCCTCTCCTACTCTCCAGGAAATCGATTAAACATCTTCAACATCCATCGCATGACCTCCTCACATCGCATTGTCTCCACTGGCAGCCCATCACATCCTGGACTCTTCCCATTTTTCATATTCCCCATTGACATCTCCAACTCTTCCATTGTTATCGCACCCTCATCCACGTTTATTCGGAGCTTTGTTTCCTCTCTGCGTCCGGAGGTTCTCTCTCTTTCCTCTGATTATATAACTCTTGAAAGTACTCTCCGCACCTATCATCTGATCTCATCAGGGGTCCACTCTCAGCCTTTCCCCGGCTTACCTTTTACTGAGTGTCAACAGTCGACTCTTGTCCTCGTAGGTTTTTTGCCATGTTATATTTTAATTTCTTAGTTCCAACCATATCCTGTCTCAGTTGTTCAACGATCCTCTCCAACGCTTGCTCCATCGCTCTCCTTTTTATGGTTCTCCCGGGCCCCCCCCCCCCCCTCCAATTTTCTTATTTACCACACATATCCGCTCTGTTGTCTCCGGGATCTTTCTTTTTTATCCACGCTTCTATACTTTTTATTTTTCTCCTTTATTGCACGTGCAAACTTCATCTTTCCACCACGCAGTCTTTTTCTTTCTGGAACCCGTTTTTTTTACCCCCAGCGTATCTCTTGCACATTGTTTATCATTTTTTTCTGTTAAAACATCTCCCCCTCCCCCTCTACATTATATATGATATATATATGTATATATATTATTTATAGCATTATATAATATTATATAAGTATATTTTTATATATATATGTAATAATATATATATGTATTAGTATATAATTATATATTATATATATATGATATGTAATATATTTATATATCTATTCAGTAGGATTCTTTCACAGAAAAGGTATATTAATTAAAAATTGTTGTATTTTTCCTACTTTAGAAGGTTTTTTTTTTTAACGCAATAAGCAGGAAGATAGAAGTTGCCAGTACGGCTCAAAACGGTTGTAATACGAGAGCTAATTAAAGAAGATATTAAAGATAAATCTAATTTACACTAACCGTATCTCAACATAACTCTTATTTAACGTTATTATAAC